>JAJMAG010000030.1:0-138519 GCA_030564905.1 Geotrichum fermentans | reverse complement strand
TGATGAAAAGATGAGTAAATTTAGGTTATGATTAGTCCCAGGACGAGTTTGCGAGTCCTAGGTAGATGAGGAGCTGGTGGTTTAAGTATAATAATAGTTTTTTAATATTTATAAATCTGAGGGTAATAATAAATTATATAAGTAATAATAATAAAGATATGAAATGAATCATTTAGTATGTAAGGAATTATTGAAGATTCCTCGCCACCGAAGAAAATATAAAAGAAATATCGATTCATGTACATAAACATTTAAAACCTTTAAATGATGAACAATTTGGACATTATTTAGCAGGTTTAATAGATGTAAATGGTGATCAGACCTGGATCGTATTTCTTAAATTTCAAGAAATACGGCCGTGTGGTCTAGTAGCATGATACTCGCTTTGGGCTTTCGAGATTCATCTCGACGATGTTTGCGAGTGGTCCTGGGTTCAATTCCCAGCTCGGCCCTTGTTTTTGCCCATTTTTACTTTTTTGGAACTCTTTTTGAATTCAACTAAATAGTTTGGAGGTTCTTGGCTGACTAGAACGATTTATGAGGGAGTTTAACTTGAGTGTATACATTGAAAGAGAGCGCCAACGCATCACTGAATGAGCTCCTTTTTCTTTCAACATTATTGTTCTTTAGGTTGGGAGATCCAACGAATACTCTCATTATGTAAATACGGATGTTTATCCCTCAAGCATGTGCCGATCAGGATATTTAACACCGGCCACTGTTGCCTTTGTAAATTTGATTGCAAAGGAAAAGGATCATTGCTCTCAGCAACATTCGAAAACGTCTAAGGAGTACATAAACCGCAGTTGACAGATAGCAAATAATAATATTACAAACAAAATAAAAATTAGGATTACAGAAAGTCATATGAGCTGCCTTTCTATTCGTCTCCTGAACACATATTTCATCAATCTTTATGCACGTTTGCTTAGTGTCACGATAGAGTTATTTAGGTATTCCAATGATGCAGGCTCAATACTTGAGGAATTAATCACTCGGATATTGTTCTGTTCCACGATCATCGCTGGATCTACATATGCTTGATACTCGAGAGCATATGAAAGGGTGATATAAAGAGAATTACTCTTATTTTGGTACGTAATGTTTGCTGGAAGCTAACGTACTCGGCTTGAGCAGAGAACACCTTGAAGAACAAATAGGCACAGCTTGTTTGGATTGTGATAAGCATTAATTTGAAGTGCATTGAAGATCAAAAGGGATATATAAACTGTAGTAAGAGACCACTCAGGGATCCCTGTGCTGTGCGCACGTATCATTGTAGATGCACTACGCAGGTAAATGCAGCTCATGGAGGATATAACTTGCGATTAACATTTGAATTTAAAGGGGGTTCTTGGACAGCGGCTATCATTGATTGATGTACAGTACATTTACATAGCAATTGTGCAATTGTGCTGCAGGTTTGATCAGTTGGGTCGCGATACTTCATCTGCGTTTTCTGACAGTTGTATGCGTGTTTAATAATTTCCTATTCAAGTTGGGTTCGAATCCGATGAATAACTGAGCTATTTGCGAAGACTTCAAATGTTAATTACATGATACGTGACATTCCAACTCGGGGTCTCGAGTAGCTCAATTTCTGTATTAGTTTGAAATTTTCGCTTCTCGTCTTGGAAGCAAATGCCGTATTGACAACCTGTGCTTTCGTTTGACACTATCTGGAAAATATAGAAAAGCCATCCAAGAGTAAATATGCCTACATACCTTGATTCGAAGCTCACTCGTAAGCATAATGGCGTCCCCAATCACATGAAAGCTTGCAAGTATATACACGAATTCTTTCAACTTGAAAAAGTTTGTGGCCCCGACTGCTTCGACCACATGTAATTTATGGCTATAATTAACGTATACTGAAACAAAACAGGTAGTAGTAGTAGTAGTAGTAGTAGTAGAAGTAGATGGGCCTTCAAATCTATAGCACATTATAAACGCTAGATCATATTCCGGCTGGATCAAGTTTCACGGGCACAATGAAACGAGCATGCTGGCTAGTATTTGAAAGTAAAATTAGTGACTTGGGTTGGAGGAAAAATAAAAGAGCTCCACTAAAACTCGCGCAGGAAAGTCAAATACTTTTTCTTAACGTGGTAGGAGAGCGTTTATAGGCAACTTGAAGTTTCCTACGTTTAACTTAAAGTAAGACCTTTTTCAGCTCTATTAATCTGAAACAATTTTGCCGGTGAACGTTTATGCTCTACGTGTATTTGCACTTTCTTACTGCTCCATGCACTCTGATATGAACTACTAGTAGTAATCGTAATCTTAGCCACGCTAGTGTTTCTGAAAAGCCACGTCTGTCTAACCTCTGTGCATGCGCCCTCTTGACTCAGGAGTTCAAGCGGGGCCGGTATTTTAGTAGATCATGGAGTAGTGACCAGATATCGTTATACTTGTACATAGCATATGGTGCGTTAAGAACTTGCACATGTGGTAAAGATTTCAACACAGATAGCATTATGACAGCCGCGATGTGTTTTGTGTAGTTCCCAGTTTGCCAGACTCCAGCTGCAATACTAAATCCAACCGATATCAGTTTTCCATTCGCTTTGCCTCTCTCTGCCCCTAGTACTACTAACTAATGCGGGACATAAAAACATCACTAGTAGTAACTACGTACATGTATGTATGTTTTATTATGACACTGGTTTCACATCGAGGCCAGTAGCATGAGTCCAAAACACAATAGTTCGACATTCGTAATAACAGTGTTCAAAGCTTATGATGAATATTATTATGATTATTATTATTATTACATCAACTTTAACATTCTCTTATTCCTAATATTAATATTATTATCTTGTTATACTAACTCTTTCAATCGGACGTTTTAGCGGCCAGCAATGATCTCCAAGGGCTTGGAGTTAGTTTTCTCTATCGATCCCTGTTACTTGGACTCTGTTCCACCCAGAATCACATGCTTGATTACTAATAATTATGCGTGTAATATTAGTAAGAAAATAACTTAAATGAGTAAGGCGGGAAGCCAATGCCTTAATGCAGGTAGCCGGCAAGGCTCAGCATGCTCCACTGAGCTCGAGTTCCGAGCCAATTGAACCCTCGTCCATCAGTGATTCGAAGGCCTGCTCATCAGCAGTATTTGAACCAGGTAAAAAATGAACCCTACCTATGAGTCTTCCTTTAGGTATTTGCTTGGTTTAGGTGAAGAGCTGAATATCATTACTGCCCACGCGTCCTTCTATGTATCGTTTTTTGTTTTCTGACATGACTACATGTCTCACGGCTATTAAGCTGCTTCCACACTGTACCGCACATGTCTGAGACAACTCCACCAACATTGAGCGCCTTTTGAGTATCAGGATGGCTGGAACTCTATAGAGGCAAAACTGCTTTGTGGGCACGTCAAACCGCCCGAGGTGAGACACTCTGCACGTGTTCATTGAACTTACAATGGCACGCCAAAAAATTTGAACCCTTCACAATGCACGCCCAACGAAGGAGGCCCAAGGGTCTCACCTTGATCCCTGCACATGTGGAGTATGCTTTACATGCAAATTCTGCCTGGGTATCCGAACTTTGGAGAGTGGCAGGTAGCATTCGCGCAACAATGGCACAACGGCGTTTAAAATCGGATATAAGCTTCTGGCTAATGCGCACTCCTATTGAATGTACAGTACATACATGTATGAAAGCGTGTCTTCCAATAGTGCCGTGAACTGGTTAGCAGCCAGTGCGAAATTTCTGGCAGGAGCCCAAAAAAATTCATAAATATACGCCCTCTGAGCGAGAGCGAAATTTGCAGTTTTTTTATCAACCCAAGATATATTAAATCAAAGAATTTGAGAATATTAAATAAATAGGAATTACATGATGAGCGAATTATAATACACATAAAGCGCTTCAGTGCCAGAGTGGCACCCTCTTTCGAAGCAATAAAAACAAACAGTACGAACAAAAAAAACATACCGCAAAAAGTCAAAATATAAGATGAAAAAATAAAAAAAGGAAAAAAACATTCGAACGCTAAATTTCGTTCATGAAGGAAAGTCTATTGTTGCTTGTAGATGCCTTGAGACCTCGCCTACTCTTTTGCCACCCTGTCAACGTCAATAAACTGCTGCGGCGACGGACTTTCCTGGTGGTTTTGGATGTCGGCATTTGTGGTTGCTCATGGCTAGAGCTTTTTGTCAGTGTAGTACTACCAACGAGCTGATCAGAAGAAGGCGCCACATATACTGGCGTAGTGGGTGTCGTGGGAATTGCCGAAGCATTTGAATCATCTTTGTAGTTAATCGCCGCGTCACTGGCAGATACTGTAGTTGGTTGAGTGTATGGAATATTAGACGAGAGTGCTGATTCAGCTGTAGTTTGTGAGGTCCATGTATGGTGTTCTTGCCGTGCTTCGTCGATATATTTTGACCTTTCAGTATTCCACGATGAAGAATATGCGTTATAGCTGTGAGTTGGCCCATCGAACGGGTTGCTACCACTAGACGATAATGAACTGGTTGAGCTGTGTTGATGAGTTTCTGCAGAAGTTCCACTACCATTCGTTGAAATAGCGGAAATGTTGCGGTGAAAGTGACAAATTCCCAGTTCTTCGTCAATTGTTTGTCTCGCGTCTTTCACTTGGTTCTTGTGAAAAGTCGCAACAATTGGGTCATGGTCTGTGAGACGGATGTCGCCTAAAGTCAAACTAAACACATTTGACGTTGAATCAACAGCGACTCTGAACCAATCGCGCTGGATAGACAGAAAACGGACCATGCAACTGTCAATCATTTCTTCCGTCATACTAAAGAGCTCCGGTAATTCCGATTTTAACTTGTTGTGCATCATTACAAAGTTGTCAGCGCTTGCTTCGACTACAGGGTCTAACTGCAGAGTCTGACCGCACGCAACACTTGCTGCCTTCGATACCAAGTACTTGTTATATGACCCATGGCATCTTTCTCGTAGTTCAAAGGCCGCTACTGTGTTACTGTAGCACATCCAAGTCGCGTTCAGAGGTTCTATGACTTCATCTTCAACTCGACGACAGAGCTTATTGGTAGACACGTGTGCCGATGAGGAAGTAGTGAACGGAAGTGAAAACATTGCGAACCGTCGATATACCTTGTTCTTTTTGTTGTATGGTAAGTTGTAAGCGTTGTCCGTAGCTGAACTCCAGTTAACCCATGCATGGGCGAATGCACTACTTGTATCGAAATGGTTCTGAATCTGCAGAATGGAGCCACGAAGATACTTGATAAGGTTCTTTATGTGGCGTTGTTTGCGATCAAACTGGATTTGCAAAAGTTCCAGCTCAACATCCGCTTTAGGATCATCTTTTAGGCGGCTCATTGCAGTGTTGTAATCTAATATTGTACTGGTCCTAACTCCGGGTTGCACAGTTTCGCCATTTTTCAAAGGAGTGGGCGAAGAAGTTGTGGGTGAGGGTGCGAAAAGTTCTACAGAAAACGTTTCTGGCTCTATCGAGTTTATGCGATTGGTAGTTTCCTGCATTCTGTCTAAAGATATTTTCAAGAGTTGGTAATCCGGATGGAGAGGGTCGGTGACCGATAGCATGCTGTTGAGTAAGAGAGGGTATTTCATTAAGCGCTGAACAGGTTTAATGAGCAGAGCGTCAAGTGTCCAAGCTTGTGTTCGGCTTTTTGATGCCTCACGGCACTCCAACAGCCACCGGTCAATTGACGGGGATCCTTGGGAATCAATTCGATAAAAGGTGCTCAGTTGGAACTGACTCTGAGCACAATAAACTGCGTACGTAAGTTCCATGCTGGGGGTATATTCCAATACAACCTGTCCAATATATGACTGAATATCCTCAAGAATGTTTTGATTATTCTCTTCACTTTCTGGTGGCGTGATATCACAGTCGCTGAGAATATAGGCTGGCACACATTCGTGTAAATGTGCAACAAATCGCTTTGACAATAGGAGAACTTGATCAAGATTCGAGAAAAGGGCTTGCACATCTCTGCTGGAGACAAACCCGGAATAAGGATCCCTGAGCAAGCTTTGACTGTATATATCGATAGCAACTGCAATGTCGGCGCTGAAAGTTTCCTCCGTTTTAACTAATTCGCGAATAAGATTGTACTTGGTTCTAAGACGCTTTTGCACCTTGGGATCGGCAATGTCGACTGGCATTGTTGGCTCGTCATGATCCATAGTGCTTTCTAATAGGTGTGTTAGAAGAGAATGAACTAACAATTGAGAGGTAGGAAAGAGCAAGGGATAAATAGTTTGTGAAAAAAAAAAGAAAGAGACCCGCATGCTGAGAGTTTGAAGTATAAATAATAATACATGAACCCAAAATTCCAAAATCCAAAACGTAACACTCGATGCAATGGCGTGGGTGAAAAAAATAGCTTAGCCAGGGGAAAATAAAACTTACCAAGTAGATCATTGTCACTAAGTGAACTAGACGTGCTTACTGCGCTGAAGCTTGCATGCAGATCTGGCGAAATCTTGTTGCTAATTTCATGCGTGTCTGAGTTGTCGGGTAATACCAGTTCCTGAGACGTTTTACCGCTTAACGACCGGGGAAACTTGAAAGTATGAGAATTTGCAGGCGTTTTCACTGGTGAAGAGGATCCCAAGGAGGAGAGGGCATGTGGTGAGGTGGAAAAGGCCTCAAAGGCTGGTGGGGATGAATGAGCATTAGCGGATGGAGATTGCATCTGCATAGAATTATTCAGGAACTCCTTCCTTGGCTTGTCATTCCATGCATAAGTGCCTTCAATTGCTGGGCTAGAGGTCACGGTGGGGTGCACTTCGCGTTCAGTAGGGGTTGAGATTGCGTGAAATATGGATGGTAACAAACTCGAAGAGGTTTCGGGTGTTGTCGCCAGAGCTCGCGCTGGCGTCTCTGCGGTGAATCCCACCACTGACAAAGCAGGCTTTTCAGCTGGAATAAAGCTTGTTATGCTATGGCTTTTGGTGTGACTCTTCGCTGATGGAGGCGTAATATTAAATTTGGTTACATGCTCCTGTCCCAAGGCCTGGGTGTAGTCGCGATTGATGAGTTTCGATTGTGGTCCTTGAGGGTCTGAGAACGTGAAAGAAGCCATTGAATTTTTCAACTTGTTCATGCCAAGGGTGGATGAAGAAGCAGGTATCGTTTCTTGATTCGAAAGATCCGAATATGCATTGCCGTTTACACTAGCTGGCGAGCGAGTTAACAGGGATTGCGACTCAACTTTTCGTAATATGGGCCGGCTGACCAAGTATGCAGCTGCATAGGGTTGATTTGCCTTCTGAACATTAATGCTAGGTGGTTTAGGTTTGGTCCTTTTCGTGGGCCGTTGAGGGATAGGAGGGCCACCACCGTTGCCGTACATACTCATAGACGGGGACGACGAGTTGTTTGATGGAATACCACTTATGCTCGACGTAACTAAAGTAAATGGCACACCTGCGTTACTTGAAAGTGAGATGGTGCGAGATTGTGTGAGATCGAAAAGAGGTGGTGCAGAAGTTGCAGGACGCTTCGGTAGAGCGTCGTCTGGGAGAGGAGAAGGAAATGGAAATGAATGAGAAGGGATTGCAAACGAAGAAGGGGTAGGTGAGGAGGACGTCGTAGTGGATTTGGACGGTGAATTATCTTTTGGGGTCGCTAGGATGTGCGGCTGCAAATGGTTAGGCGAGGACAACTTGGAAGTCTGCATGGGAGAACTGCTTGTGGGCAAGGAAAGGTGTTGGTCGGAATAGGCCGTCTTCAGGGGTAGGCATGGCACAGGGTCGACGCTGTCTTGTGAGGGAAGTGCATGAGGCAGAGATGCAGACTGCTTGTGTAACGAGGGATGCACTTTCACCTTTGGCGAGAGGTCTGTAACAGGAGGAAGGCAGGCGAGTGTGTCAACAAGCATAGGACTGGTCGGAACCGTGGCGGGACGCGAGGGCCCAGAGCCGTTCTCGTACACGCTTGACGACTGAGGTGTGCTGATGGGAGACAGCTGGAGCCTTGGATTGGCTCTGACCTCGTGAAGGTCAACTGCCTGTGCAGGGCTTGACAAAGCGGGTGTCCTTATTTGAGAATCGGCATCTTGTATTGCACCACATTCTGAAGACTCCAAACATTTTTCAATTGATCGCGACTCCTTGGACAAAACTTCGCACGGTCTTGTTGAGGCTGGAATTGTGTCATTAGTTAATGAATGTGGTGTGTTGTGCATGTATTGGTGATCTGCGAGTAGATCAGGTATCGGAAAAGATGCTGCATGAGGATTACCATCAGACACAGAATATTGCTGAGCAAGGACTGGTCGCTGTGGCACAGAATCAGATGGAGTTCTGCTGTTGCCATCTCTGGCAGTCAACTCGTATTGCTCGAGAGAGGCCATGGGGGCTCGAGGACTGTTTTTCACATCGTTACTGCATAAAATATAACTCCGGTCATCTTCCTCGCTTTCCTCTAACTCGGAATTAGAAAGCTGGCGTGGTTCCTAGAATATTATTAGGACTGAACGAAGAACGCAACGAAGTTACAGCTCGTGAAAAATGAGCCTACATAGCTTGCGTGTCACTACAATGGGTGACCCCAGATCAAACATGCGGATCTCAAAATCGATCGCGAGCTATCTAAAAAGCATGTGAAAAAGACAAATCAAAACTTACCTCATGGCGCAATTCACTACTAGCTTGTGGTCGTTCGCTGTCTTCGAGCTTGCTTTCGAGAGCTTTTGGACGGGCCTTTGGATATAAAGCAGCGTCCAGCTGGGTTTGCTCATTCTGGCACTCGGGCCCAAGGATATGGCCGGAGTTCTCAAAAGGGGGAGGAGCAGGGAGTGGCGGTAGATCTTTATCCAAAAGTGCCTTCTTTATTGATCGGGATCTTCTCCTGGCTGCACTTCCCGTCGTATTGCGTTGCTGTGCGGAGGTGCAATCGCTGAGGCTGCCCCGACTGGTGCTACGCGTCACGATTTCCGAGGGAGTAGACAATTGCTTGTCGTCATTGCTAGTGCCGTCTATTGCTGCTGTTTCTTTGACACGTGGAGGTCGTTTCACAGGACTTGGATTGAGCACGTCTGAAGGCGTAGGAAGATCTGTAATCGAGACATTTTGCTTAGGCAGAGACCGAGAGTCAGCTCCATAGGACGCTGCTGGTTGCAAGTTCAGTAGATATTGCTGTAGATATCTGCTGTTAGAACCCGCCGAGGTCGTTGCGTTTCTGGCTGGATTGAAGTATGCGGGTTCATTAACAAGCCGCGTCTTTCTAATGCTATTTCCCACGCGCGTTGGCGTATGAATTGGTTGAGAGCCCATTGCGGACGGCTTGCTGTGATGCAGCTGGTTGAACGTCTCGGATAGAGTTAAAGGCTGCGGGGACATGACAGCAACGACTAGGAGAATTGATAACAGAAGAGTGATATAAAGGAAGGAATGTACTTTGGAGTCGTAAGAAGGTTGAAATCAAGAAATAAAATAAAATCGAGCAGAATGAAAGAAACAAAAAAACAAAAAAGTTGTTTTTGTTCTTGTTCATGCAAAGTGAAAAAAAAGAAACGACAGCTGGAACTGGCTGGGTACGCGCGCTCAGGCACAGTAATTTCTGCTTTCAAGTGTTTACAGACATCAAGGACTAAATCGACTAAACCTCACTAGGAAAAACCAGGAACTGGATATATATCAGGAACACTCAATATCATCCAGGCTTTATACCAGGACGGAAAGCCAAGACTAAATATCAGGACTATATATCAGGACTATATATTAGGACTGTATGCCAGGACTATATACCAGGGCTTAGTACCAGGACTGAAAACCTGGACTAATCACTGGGGTCAAGCACAGAGAGTAAATGCGTTCTGTCTCAAACTACACACTGCGGACTCCAAATTCCAAAGAATCTTTACTGGTAAAGACGTACGTCCATTATCGTAACTTTGGTCCAAAATACTGGCAGCAGCTGTTGTTTAAATGTTGTTCGTTTTCTGACGAGAGATGCCTAAGTTAGATCTTGATAGTGGGCCCTTGGTATCAAAGCGTTCGCGGCTTGGGCATCACAGTGCGATACCCACGCTCACAGATTCAGATCCACTCTAATGACTGAAAGAATAATAATCAGTATATTAGGCTACAACATTGGATCAGATTGATCTTTGGTGCTGGTGATAGTTTGCAGGAATATGCTATATCGACATTGTGCAAGGTTTTCATTCCTGCTTGTGACTGGTAGATTCGCTAACTACATCTTGAAATCCATTGAAATCTCAGAAATCAGGGAGGTGCTGTTTTGTGCCACGGGTACAATTGCCTGGTTTTGGTGCCTTCTTTACTACATGACCTCACAGTCTTCCACCAGCTGGAGAGCATAGAGCTTTGCACTTGTGCAGCTCGCTCCATTGTTATGGCTCCCGCCCAACGTGATATTATGCTCATTTTGGTCCGTCATACCCACTTTCTGCATTTTAGCTGGTTCGACTTTTCATTTTCAAATGGCTTTTCGCTTTCGAACAACCTGCACCCTTCTGTTTGTGTTCTTTCATGCTAAAAAAACTGCACATTTTATGGCTTTAGAGCTAATGTTGGCTGACATTGCTCGATAAAGATGCAGATGGTCCCCACATTTGCTACTCACCGTACTTTTAAAACGAATGGCTAACTTTAATGGAGGACGTGAAACATAAAGATATTCTCTCTCTCAAGTGCTAGCTCGATTAAAAAGGTCTGGACCACTAACGAACTTCTATCTCTTGGAGATCCAGGCAAGCTGCTGTTTTTGTTTTCACTGGAATTAGATTGTATTTTTATTCATATACATGTATGTATAGCTTTTTCCTTTTCTTTATACTGCTGCAGCAGATTTAGTAGCGTATGTATTCTCACTTTTTTATGGCACAAATAACCTCCAAACCCTCTAAAATCTTAAAAATATCTCCAACGTGCTATTTATTGTACAAAACCTGGAGAAGGAGATTTGCTACTATGGGTATATATTCTGGTACTCCACGACAAATAAAACAGCGCTTGACGTGCCAGAAGAATTTGTATTTACTTGAGCTGTTTTCGCGACAAGAAAAATAGCATTCTTAGTCGTCATGCTGCACCGTTAAACGATCAAAAAAGATTGTATTAATAAATAAAATTCAATAAACCAAGCTAAAATATTATGTACTGATTAATGGGATTAACCTCTCTTAAAAGGTAAATTGTATTAAACAACGGTTGATCAGCATATATGGCCAGTTGTGATTGGAAGCTCTTCCTGGAGAAAAGCCCAGCTTTCGCATGACACATGTAGCTTTTTTACGTGGTACTCTTTTTGGATTTAGACTCTCGTCAGCTTTTCTTGTCTCAACCTCAATTGCAGGTAAATGGCAGTTAGCTTTCTTCTGTGAGTCTGAGAATTACCTACAGTTTCCATTTTTTTCTCTTGAGTTTAATCATTCAAGCATATGAAAACTTAAGCATTTTCAGCTAAATTGGATAGTATTTATTACAACTACTATCCCTAATTATTGGACCAGCCATTTAGCCATTATCTTAGTTACAAGCCCCCTTTCATTTGAACTCCAAATACATCAGATCATAGAGCAATTTCTTAATCACTTGATATTTATTATTATTATTATTATTTGTACTCAATAATACATATCCTGACCTAATCCAATTCAAATTAGTGAACCGTGATTCTTATGGGCGAGGGAAGTATTTCATGGAGTGTATACATTTTGATATATGTTCTAGTCTATTAGCAAAATGAACGCCCGGTAAAAGACATGCAGTAGTTAGAAAAGTTGCTACTTGACAACTTTACATCATGTTACTCAATTTTCAAGAAGTCAATGGATTAATTTTTTTCCCTGGAGGCCTCATGACAAAGACGTCCATGAAAACAATAAGGAACTTGTCCACCCCATGCAAAAATCTCAGCAGTTTTTCTTTGACAGGTGGCTGTCGGCTTGATTTGTGCGAAACTGACCTTGGACCTACTAATGATGTCACCAAAGTGCCATGGATTTCAAAGGAACCCAACTCAAGGGGACGTTTCATCTAAACCTCTAAGACTATCAGTGCCGCCAACGAACATCAATCCCTTGGAAATCTTGGTTGGCTGCTAAAAAAAGTGTTTGATTAAACATCCAAGTTTTAGTTAACAAGGTAAGAACGATAGAATGAAATAGTTGATATGAAATATAGAACAAAAATAATAGTAATAATAATAGTAATTCTCCCAAATTAACGTAAGTACTTGTATATAAATGGTACACTCTGCATGTTCAATGACGAGCACGAAAGGTTACAGTAATTTAGGGAAAATGTTATATAATAATAAAAGACAGGACTTAAAAGAAGACATACTAAGTACATGCATTTAGATTTCCAGTCTAAGATGGCCGAAAAGAGATTTGTGCAAGTTGACTTTTGTCAGTAACTCCTGGCGCTTCTCAGACTTAGGAGGAACTGTCGCCTTATCTACAACCGTGGTAGAGTTGGCAACGGAATCACTGTCGTCAACAGAAGTCACTTCGTGTCTACGATGATGGAAAGGCACACGAACTAAACCAGTGAATTCTTGCTTAGGGACATTGGAGGACCTCTTTCTGTAGCCAACAGTTGTGGTGTAAATATATCCGCCAATTCCCTTGTTGCTCCTGATGCGGCATGTCCAGCAATTTTCACCAGAGGAAGCAGACCAACCAGAATGCATAGCTCCAAGCTTGTTAGCAACTAGAGAGCCCATGAAATCGATACCTCTCTTAACCATGCGACTGCAAGAAGAGCAAGTAGAGGAAGTCGTGGAGGAATTGGAGAAAGTAACGACTGGTGGAGGCAGAGGCGAACACTGGACACAGCTAGCAGTGTAAGAATGCTCGGAAGAAGAAAGTTTGGCTTTCTTAAGTGCAAGGAGCTTCTTGAGAAGCAAAAAGCCGCGCTTGGCTTTGCATCCATAGTTGCAATCAGACTTAGTGCTGCAGCAAGTGGTCACAGTGCCGCAGTTATCACAAGTAGGGCTGGACTCATGTTTGAATCCCTTGAGTTTTTTCCAAAGGAAAAAGCCACGCTTCTCTGTGCGAGCATGGGGGACCTCGACCTCAGCAGAATGAGCTTCGTGAGTAACTGCTTGTTCAAGCGAACCAGGGTCACGCTTAACTTTGCCGCAAGTAATGCAAGTGGTGGAAGTGACAGAGGAAGTATTGGTATAAGTAACTTTCTGTGGAGGTGGAGGTGGGGGTGGAGACGGAGCCGAGCATTGAACACAACTAGCAGTGTAAGAATGCTCAAAAGCAGAAAGTTTGGCTTTCTTGAGCGCAAGGAGCTTCTTGAGAAGCAAAAAGCCACGTTTGGTTTTGCATCCATAATTGCAATCAGACTTAGTGCTGCAGCAAGTGGTCACGGTGCCACAGGATTCGCAAGTAGAGTTGAACTCAGGCTTGAGCTTTTTCCAAAAGAAAAATCCACGCTTCTCCATGCGAGCATGAGGAGGCCCGACTACAGCAGAGTGAGCTTTATGGGCAGCATCTTGTCCCTCAGTGCCATTCTTTACTTCACTGCCGCAAGTAATGCAAGTCGAAGTAGTAACGGAAGAAGTATTGGTATAAGTAACTTTTTGTGGAGGTGGAGGTGGAGGTGGAGACGGAGCCGAGCATTGAACACAGCTAGCAGTGTAAGAGTGCTCAAAAGCAGAAAGCTTGGCTTTCTTAAGTGCAAGGAGCTTCTTCAGAAGCAAGAAACCGCGCTTGGTTTTGCATCCATAGTTGCAATCAGACTTAGTGCTGCAGCAAGTGGTCACGGTGCCACAGGATTCGCAAGTAGAGTTGAACTCAGGCTTGAGCTTTTTCCAAAAGAAAAATCCACGCTTCTCCGTGTGAGCATGGGGAGCCTCGACTACAGCAGAATGAGCTTCGTGGGTAACTGCTTGTTCAAGCGAACCAGGGTCACGCTTAACTTTGCCGCAAGTAATGCAAGTGGTGGAAGTGACAGAGGAAGTATTGGTATAAGTAACTTTCTGTGGAGGTGGAGGTGGGGGTTGAGACGGAGCCGAGCATTGAACACAACTAGCAGTGTAAGAATGCTCAAAAGCAGAAAGTTTGGCTTTCTTGAGCGCAAGGAGCTTCTTGAGAAGCAAAAAGCCACGTTTGGTTTTGCATCCATAATTGCAATCAGACTTAGTGCTGCAGCAAGTGGTCACGGTGCCGCAGGATTCGCAAGTAGAGTTGAACTCAGGCTTGAGCTTTTTCCAAAAGAAAAATCCACGCTTCTCCATACGAGTATGAGGAGGCTCGACTACAGAAGAGTGAGTTTCATCGCCTTGTCCTTGAAGGGAACCAGGAGTGGTAGTCTCAGTACTTCCACTCGCACTAGTAGTGACATCAGGAGCGCCGATTTCAGTAGTTTCACCATCGTAAGCAGTGGTTTCAGCAGTGCTAATCTCGGTGGCAGTCTCCGCAGAAGAGCCATAAACGTCTGTGGTCTCAGCAGGAGGTTCGACCTCAGTAGTTACACTCTCATAAGCAGTGGTCTCAGCAGCAGTGCTAATCTCGGTGGGATTTCCAGCAGAAGTGCCATAAACGTCTGTAGTCTCGGCAGGAGATTCAACCTCAGTAGTTACACTCTCATAAGCAGTTGTCTCAGCAGCAGTGCTAATCTCGGTGGGATTTCTAGCAGAAGTGCCATAAACGTCTGTAGTCTCGGCAGGAGGTTCGACATCAGTAGTTACACTCTCATAAGCAGTGGTCTCAGCAGCAGTGCTAATCTCGGTGGCAGTCTCTGCAGAAGAGCCATAAACGTTTGTAGTCTCTGCGGGAGCAGTGGTTTCACCCTCATAAGTAGTGGGCACAGCAGTAGTGCTAATCTCCGTGGTAGTTCCAGCAGAAGAGCCATAAATTTCAGTAGTACTCTCGACAGCAGGCTCAGTGTTAGTTTCAACAGAAGAGCTAGGGACACTAGGAGCGGTTTCAGTAGATTCACCACAAGAACTACTTCCGCATTGAGCTGTGGAAGATTGAGAGCTCTCACTAGATTCAGAAGAGTTCTCAGATTTGGAAGATCCAGTGCCGTAGTTGTTGGTGATGGAGTTGTTGATCTCGATTGAGCCACAGTTGATGCAGGTACCGCTGTTGTTGGAGCCAGAAGAATTGCTAGAAGATCCAGTGTTACCAGTTCCGCTGGAGCTGCCTGAGTTGCCAGATCCATTTCTATTTTTCGACCCAGAAGAGTCACTTGAGGCATTAGAAGAGCTGGAAGAAGTGGAAGAGCCATATGCAGATGTCTCAGTAGCGGCAGGGCCATACATAGTTGTGACAACTGAAACAGTAGCGTCAGGTTCTGTGCCAGTGACAGTGAGGTACTCAATGACTTTGCTATGGTTTGGAATGACAACAACGGCACCATATGAACCATTAGACGGCTTAGCGGGAGTAAAAAATTTAACACTGCCACACCAGGAGCATTTAGAAGGAGATCCGTAGTAAGAAGCAAGTTTAGCTTTTTTAAGAGCAAGAAGCTTCTTCAAAAGACCAAAGCCACGCTTGATCTTGCAACCCGTGCTGCAATAGGACGAACTAGAGGAGGATTCAGGAGCTGAAATGTTGGCGTCGTCACATGAAGTGCAAGTCGACGAACTCTCAGCCTTCTTAGAAAGAAGGCCGAGCCCCCGCTTTCCAAGTTCTTCCTCTAGGTGAAAATGAGGACCCTTTGGAGCACTAGTGGTCAAAGTTCTTAGAGCACGAGCTAAAAGCCTCTTACTGGAGCTAGAAGAATCATCACCGATGGCAGGGAGAGAACCGCTGAAGATGTTCTTGATAGCAGCAACGACAGTGGCATTAGAGTAGCTATGAGTGTTTGCCAGCTGAGCAGCGTAAGAAACGAGAGTGGTGATGGGGTCAGAGCTACCGTAAGCAGCAACAGAATTGACTTGAGGAGATCCGGTGCTATCAGACTGAACAACCAAACCGTCAGTAGCAACGTATCGATCGTAGGTATACTGAGAACCATCAGCACTACTAAGCTTCTGAAGGAAATACTGGTCAGCGCGGACGTTACTCGAGGCAGCAGTGTTACCATTGCGAATAGTGTAGCCAGATGAATTTTGACGAGTCCAGACCTCGTACTTGCCATCATCATAGCCGTATCCGTGGTTGATATCAATCTGATAGGGACGAGAAGAGCCAGAGTCGTTAATGTCATTGATAGCCAGAGGATACAAATAGGACCATTCAGAGATGAGCTTTAGGCTGGAATCAGAGTCGGTTTCATCAAGAACAGCAGAAAATTGAGAAGGCTGAGAGTCGGTATCAATGCCACCAGATCTATAAGCAGACAAGTCTGTACCAGTGTTGAATACACGGAGGGAATGATAGCCAGAGGAGACTTGAGCAACTTGTCTGGAAGAGCCTTTGTTGTAAAAATTCTTCGCATTATTGAAAGACAAGGTTTGGGAAGACTTCACAAAAAACTCTTCACTGGCACCGTTGGAGGTGAACTTCAAAATAGCCTGAGATGAGGTATCGCGAACAATGGAAAGAAGTTCTTGAACAGAGTCGTTGTCATCATTAGTGAAAGTGTTGGCACTGTTGTGATTCACGCCCTTCAAAGTTTGGCCGGAGCCAACGACTCCCTCCTTCTGCCATGTAAGCAAGTTGGCGTTGACAAGCCACTCTTGGTTAGGGTTTCCGCCAAAGCCGTTGGTGATGGCAATCTGGATAGTGGCCCCAGCCCAAAGTTTCGGTAGAAGAGGGGTGATATCGACTTGGTAAGACGGGACATCGAAGGCTTTGATACCAACATTGGGAGCCCAAAGAGAAGGAGCAAATCCGCCTGAATAAATAACAGGATAGGGAAGAACAAACCCAGAGGCAACATCGTCGACCGTAACTTGGATGAGTCGAGAGGGATAGTTACCGGGAAGAGCATAACCCTGATCTGAAAAGGCGTGGGATGTAGCTGGCAGCATGTTGAAATACCAGAACTCATCATCACCATTGCCAGACGCAAAGATGTCAAGGACAGCACGAGTGGTATTGGAAGGCAATGCACCGACATTGAAACTAATTGGCTGGTCAGGTAAAGAATACCGGAATCCTTCAGACAAAGATTTGCTTGCAGGTCGGATAGGATAGACATTAGTCGCAAAGGTATTATCCGAATAGGAGTCAACCACTGAGGAACTATCGCTGCTGCTGTAGGCTTGCGAGTAGTAGAATTCAAGGGTAAGTTTAGTCCAATAGGCACCAGTGTACTGGTTGTTGACAGTGTTGCCTAGATCAAAGACAATTTCCTGAGACTGTTCAAAGAGGGCGGCATATTGAGAGACATCTTTAGTGTATGTATAACTCACACTGGTTCCTGCAGGCTCAGCAGTGGAAGTTCTCCAAACCTCTGCACCGCCAACGTAAAGATGGGCAAGGCGGTCATACTGAGTCCCAGTGCAAGAAACCTCGAGCTTGACCCGAACATGAGTAAACTCATTGGAAGGAGGAGTGTAAGTGACAACAAAAGGACTACCCCAAGAATTTTCGAAGGTATGTTCACCCAAAACAACAGTGTCAACGGCTCTACCGAGGTTTAAAAAAGGTCCAGTAATCTCATTTGAGGTCCAAGAGCTTCCAGAAGCAGCATGACTGCCAGCAGTCAAGAGGGAGGAATACCCCAAAAGTTGCAAAATGGAGCGACGCATAAAAGAGCGAGAGGTGAAAATAGAAGGAAACGAAGGTGCAATTACTGAGACCAAGTAATTGAAGGAAAGGAAGGACAGAACGATAGTCGAAAGGGCAATGAAATATTTTGCTCGTTTAGTTCGCCCCGGCGGGGGGTTTATATTGGTAAATTTCGAGTCCATTGCTGCCGACGATAATAATTGATTTTGAGAGAAAGTTGAAGCTTTCCGAGCGGTAACAAGTAAGAGATGATAGAAACACGTTTGAAATAAACGCCTTGAGAGCTCGGATTTTCCAGATTTTTATATCTTTTAAAATACTTCTCTCAATATGCACGAGGTTCTTTTAGGTCATTGCTTCAAAAGCCGCGACCCAACTATGTATGAGGGGAATAGAGAGAGCCTTCTCTAGAGTAAGGTGATACTTTAGTGTTTCTGAAGTCCGTTTGAGAGTGGATTGAAACGCTACTATAGCTGATATCATTCTAAGAATCCTTCCAGACGTCATTGTAGCGCCAGCTTTTTTTTGCTTCCTAGTGTAAGGCACGCATTCAAGCAGGTACGAAACCTTAAGTCAATCAAGGTTTCCCAAGTCGCGCACTAATATTTGCATGAATATTACTTTTGGCACCGCTCTTTTCTCAAAAGCATTGAGTGACTGATTTAGCTTAAATCACTCCTAATTTAGTGGGCGGTGTAGGTTTTTGATACACACAGTGCACTTGAAAAGCTTAAGCTGATGAAATTCCGTCTTACAAACATGTTTACGGGAAAAGTTTTCAAAAGCAACTGAAAACATGAAGCGCTGAGTCTTCAGATATTACAATTGAGTTTGCAAGATCTTTTTGCCTCTGCTAAAAATGTTACGCCAAAAGGCTAGGTGGTGAACCTTCAATGAGTTGTCCGAAAGCCCTACATACTACTCTATAAACAGATTCTTGTCTTCCCTTTCAGCGTTAGTTCAGAAATGTGTGTCTGTTGGCTTTAGCCAGGTCCCTGTATTTGACTCGAGATTTTAGTGAGACTGCTTCATATAACGATAGCCGCAGAATATTGTCAGACTATCTTACTAGATAAGCCAAATGTGTCTATTTTTGTTCACCAAGAGCTCTAAACGAGAAATCAAAAATTCAACAACAATCCTGAATTAGTGTTTACTTGTTTACACCTGGAGGGCTTTAGATACTGTTTTAAACTGCGTCTCTGAATTTGAATTTTCAAACAATACTCTCACGCGAGGCACACATGTGAATGCATGTACGCAAAGCCGATTCAGTTGGTGGATTATATATAGTAAATCAAGAATTCTCCACTATATTTTGTAGTAGCTCTGGGGCTGTACCAAAACTTTGTTGTAAATTTTTCTGGAGAAGTATGCATGTAGCAAGTTCTCTATTACGAAAATACTTTACTATGAATTAGTTTGGAAGATTCTCAGGAACCTTTCCAAGGTCCTAGCTTGGTTAACTGTAAGATCTACCATCAAACTCTCTGTATAACACGCGAATGCAGAGTTTTGCACTCTATGCGCTTAAGATGAATTGGTAAAAAGTACATCCAAATGTATACTGTATATCTAGGCATCTATATTGTATGTAATGGTCATAGATTGAACGTAACGAATTTGTAGAATACCTAGAAAAATGTCATTAATAACTGTTGCATATTCCATGGGCAGGTATGGAATGTAGTTTAATGCCTCTTCCGAAATTATTCATGCTGGGGTTCAAGAGAATTTATTTCGTATTTTTAATATCAATTTGAAGAAGCATTTTGGATTCTGGCCTACTGGAATTCATGATCAAGGCAGCTTCAGCTATATTGTAAAACAAAACCGCCAGATAGTAAGTTCATATATGTATGCTTTCACTACAAAAAAATCGGACTGGGCTGAAGCAATTTTTACGGGAAGAACTTGGGTTCTGTTTTTCTCACTCCTATACCAACGATATATCAACACATTTGAGAGTCGATACAAACAGTAAAAGTCATTTTCGCTCACTTTTTATTAAAGTGCTACTCTAATTTTTTCAAATGAATATATTATTGCTCAAAGATAGGATTGCGCGGTTACAATTAAATTGGCTGCTATCCACCCCCATAATTCGAATTCTTGGAATTGTTTTCAGAGTTTTAAACTCTATGCTGTCAATTGATACTTGGAAAAAAGATATGCTTCTAAACGGGTACAGCCACGGTCTGGAGATGAAACAGGTGTATATTCCGCTGCCGAGACCTGGCTGTCGCATGAACACTCTATCCTTCCGGTAAATACAGCTCTGAAACAATCCATTGCGGGTAAGGTTTTCGCCCTCTCCTTTTCAAGCTCGCCTGGTGTTCACTTTGCGCATTGGCCGTGGTGTGGTGAAATAAGCAATATCTTAGAAGTGAACCAATCGTCTAGAATGAGTGGCTTTTAAATCGTTTCAACATACTGGACAGATTGAGTGCAGAAAGCATATTTGTTATTGATTATCTTCATTCTTATCATTAATATTCCCTTTAATAATAATAAGAAGAGAACTTGCTGTATAGCCTTATACACGCCTTATTCACCCTACATAAAAGGTAGCTCAACTCGCTACGCGTCAAACCTGGATATGAGTTACGAATGACTTCAAACACATCATGGCCTTTTGGGGTTCTCACTTAAATTGCGCTGATGTATTTTGGAGAATTAAAAGTTGCTCATAATTAACATGATAGGCAGAATTGAAATATAATATTCGCATTAATGCCACCTAAATGTATTAACGGTTACCTCCAATATCACCTGTAATATTCTTCTATCATTCTTGTCAACTGTGTCTCAACTAAAAAATTTGTCTCCAATCAGACGTAGTTAGCTAAAATCACCAGGATTGGAGCTCGTTAGTGGTGCTGAAAAATAATTATATAAAGGGTTTGTAAATGTGATTGGACATCATGACCCTATAAGCACTCTTTACGACAACTATTTGCACGTAAATTTTGCTTAATAGATTTTCCATATTTCAGGTTCCAAATCAAAAGCATATGGTATAGTATACATGCATAACACATTTAATATAAATTAGATATTAGGAAAATTAATGAGCGTCGTAAAGTTGGATAAAGGGAGCAAAGTCAAACGCTGTCTTTTGGGGGGTCAAATGTTTCTTGACAAAACTGCTAACCATACACTGGATTGTAAGATCAGCAAGGACTTTGGGGCGTCTGGGCAGATTTAGGGGTGTGCACTCATGATCACTCTATTGATAACGCAAAATAAGCTCATACATTCTACATTTCAATCGTTATACTACGTAAGAGAGATACCCAGAGATACCCAAAAAAAGCTACCAAGTATATACAACTATTTATAAAACACAAAATTATCTGCCAAGTTATCTCCCTAAGAACTCAAGGGTCACTGGATTTTTTCTTGCGTAAAGCAGACGGTATATATTCTATAGTGCAAAAGAAGCTGTAAATTTCTGAACATTTCCAAACAAACGCATTTTAAAAGCTAGAGCTAAAGAGTGCAAGTTAATGTCAAATATGAAAGCCTTCTGACTCAGCTTCCTTGAATCATTTTTGCTTTCTGTGAAATTCACTTGTCATAGCAGTACCAAAGCTACTTATGTAAGATTTATATGATAAATACTATTTCTCTGTTGATTATTTCAAACTACGCTTGTGCCAGACTACAGTTACCTCGAAAATGCTAAAAAAACAGTTTGCAAAAGGGGAAATATAATCCTGACGCTTTGTCTTGGGTGATACACAAAAATTTCAAATTTTAGAAATTTGAAGGGTGGCGTAGTCGTTGTGGCTGGGTTACCCTCTCTTAGTTCTGGTGCTTTTGGCTTGCCAATGGCTTCTCTCTCTGTGCTCTATCGCGCTTACCTGCAAACTCAAGAGCCTCCCACGGGGGGTTCGATTCACGCAGGTGGGAAATTCGGTGAAACACATTTCTTTGAGATACTCGCTTCCCTTGAGGGTTCTGCCGTAGCTGGCAGGTCACGTGGAAACGTGAAGCAGCATCATCAGAAAACAGGAGCCGTAAAAAGTTCCATGGGAGCTGTGCTGCAAGAAATTGGGCCACGCCCGCGCGCCGGGGTGGTCGCTTAAGTGCAATGCGCAATTCACGGGGCCCACGGGCCTAGTGAAACTCGATACCGATCATGAGTGCAGAGAGAGTTGGCAAGGGAAAAGCATCTTTTTGTCAATGCCTACATACTCGCTACGGATGGGCAGGGCTTGATGGGGTTTTTCACCACCTTTTCCTTCCCTCCTCCTGATGCTGACTCCAATCTTTTCATCTTTTCCTTCTCAACCATTGCTCGCCATTCAACATACACATTTAATAATTGCCTTGGCATCCAAAGATAATGGTACGCTCGAAGGCATTCATATAGTTTGTCTTATCTAACACGTCATTTTTCAGGCTCTACCAAACCTCAGACGAATCTTTGCCTCTTTTAGAACCGAAGAAGAGGAGCGTGAATACTCTCGAACTGCAGTATGCTACCACCCTTGCTGCTTGAGCCAGTGGCATTAATTAGTACTGACATGATTTAGTTTTTCAATCTCATAGGATTTCTGGGATCTTGTGTTGTGTTTAGCCTGATCGCGCAGAAAATCTCAGGATCCAAGTCTCTGCCAAACTTTTAGAGAAAAATAAAATAAAAAAATCGTTTCAACCCGCAAGTCAGACCAAGTATGCTACGGAGACCTCAGATGAATAGATTGTGTGGCGGCAGCCTCCTAGCGAGATATGTCAGTCAATTGGCAACCGCAACGCCAAACAGCTATGTGCTAAAACTGAAGTTGCCTGGAGAAACGCCGTTTGATCTCGAGAGTGGCGATGCAAATAGCCTTCATGCAGAACAACTGAAATTGCAGACTGATCCGGTTGTGCCCCTGGAAATTGTAGATGATGGATCCGCTGCTTTGGAGTCCTCTGAAGTAAGCAGCCGCTTCAACCATCTGCTTGATTCAAGTGGCAAACTGCCCTTGGACTACTCTTACTACACCAGCCGCAAGGGCAAAGAGCAGTTAAAGAATAAATCCCTTTTAGACAAGTACCGATCCAGGCGCGTCACGGTTACCGATCTCACTACGAAGTACTGCGAGGCCAAATTTTTTTACGATCTGGTGTTGGTACACGAAAGCGAACGCGTGACGACACCGGCCATGGCGCGCGGCACGGCGATCCACGAAGTCCTCGAAGTGCAAGTCAACGGTCCGCGCATTGTTGAAATACCTGCGCCGGTGGGAAAGGCAGACGAGTGGGCCGTGCGATTCTACAAAACTATCTCAGCCATGCACTACTTGCTTGCAAAAGGCGAGGTACGGGAGCTGTATATCTTTGGCGAGCACCGCGGGCAGCTGATTACAGGAATAATTGATCTTGTTCAGAAAGAGCGAATGACGTCGTTCGCGCAGGAGACTAATAATACTACTGGAGAGAGGCTGGTGATTGTCGATACAAAGACAAGGGCTAGTGGGAGACTGCCAGCACCAACGGAGCTGAAGTCTGCGTACCACCAGGTTTTGCTCTATCATAAGCTCCTAGAGGACATTACCAGCGGCGAGTTTGACTTTGATTTTCTTAACCAGAAGGTAGGAATCGAGGGTAGTCATAGAATCAGCGAAGAGCTTGCAGATTCATTCGATCTAAGGGTTCTGTCTAACTCTGTACTCAAGGAATCCAACATGTACTGCTCGCCCTTATTAGATACCCAAATCACGGCCGATGCGCCTTGGATCAAGGAGTACTATCAATACTTCTACCACGTTGGCGAGTACGAACGCCATCTTACAATCAGCGACCTTCAGAAGCTCATCGTGCTTCTTGCACACCAGCTCAAGGGCACGTTGTCGCCCAACGTTCTAGTCCAATACATGACACTCAAGAAGGAGCGACGCAAGGCTGACACTCCTGTGGCTGCTGAAGACGCAGAACCCGCTGAAACCTCATCACCACGAAAGATCCAAGAGATTGCTACGTTCCAGTACCAGATCGACAAGCGGCGGCTGGACGAGCTTCTAGACTTTTCAATGGCCTTTTGGACCAACGAACGTACGCCGCTTGGAGTTGAGCCGTCGGAAGTCTCAAAGTGTAAGTACTGCAAATGGGAGCAGTATTGTTCCTGGAAATCTGACCTTGATTTACTGGGACCAACGAGTTCGGCTTAAATGGAAGCCTTCACTGATGTATAAAAAGGCGCATGAAGGTAAACAATAGCATGCCGCCAAGATCTGCACGCTCTGAGAACCCGCTTGAACAGGCTAAAGAGCCATTTTAGAAGTAGGATTCAGCAATCATCATGATGAATAAAAAAATATCATTGCTATATACACACACTGTATTACACAGAAATTAGAGGATCGTAAGATCGAAAAAATATATATATTATGGGCTCGTGTTGGCAGTGCCCATGCTGAGAAATTGTGTTCTGTAGGGTTCGCATCTAAGTCACTTATCATAAGCAAACATTTAGGGCCGCTTCCAGCATAATATTCACAAGCAATTAGGCTTCTTGTGTTCGTAGCTTTTTTTTTTTGTTCTTGTCGTTGAGCAAGAGTTTATTCTATGACCATTATCCAGACTTGCTGATCACGTTGTTCTTGTAGAGGTAGAATTTGGCCATCTCATAAGTCGTCCAGGAAATGGCAGTTGCGGGCATGTTGGCGACAATGCGTGGTTTCATACCTCTTGCAAAACCTGAAATACCCTTGTTATAATAAATATATCGAGCACCGTCCATGAATGAATTGAGGTTGGTTGGTGCGGTTGATGTCAGACCTGCCTTGGTCTGCAGAACGGTTTTGATGACATCTAGGGGAGTAGTGAGGGCGGCAGCCGTAGCACCAGAGATGCCACCAGCCACACAATGCACCATAGGGTCGTACTTTCTGTCGGGATTGAGAAATTTGGATGCGGAATCATATATGCTGAAGTTGACAGCCGCAAACGGTATGTTCATAATCAACGTCGTTGGGTAAGAAAGGTAGAACGTTGAGAATCCTTCGTTGCGATAAATATCTCTCATACATGAGATCATGTTCGGGTATTTAGTGCTGCTGATTTGCATGCGCTGCTTAACTGTGTCAAAGGGATTCATGAGGGCATCACTAGAAATCGTTGCTGATGCGCCAGCAGCCGCAGACACTAGCGGATGATGGCGAGAATCACCCCCTCCGAGGTATGACTTGACAGCTTCAAAAACACCAAAATACACAGCATGTGCCGGTCCAGCACCCATTACCATGGAGGTGATTCCTCTCCACAGACTGAATGCTCCCTCTGCTGCTGAGATTCTAGAAACAGCATTGACAATGCCAGAATAAACATTGGAAGAGTTTGCAACTTGCATGCGGGTCTATAATACATTGTTAGTTTGGAGGGCATCATAATATTGCAAGAATAAAAAGCCTTGCTTCTAGCGCGTAGCACTTGTCCTTGAAAGAGAAATTTCTCAAACATACCTTAATTGCATCCACAGGATACATTACAGTGTGTTCCTATTTTTGTTAGTTAGTGGCGGTGAAAAAATGAATCACTCGATATGCATACCATTATTCCTGCCGTCGCGCCAGCGATCAGATTTGCAGCGAGAGATGTGTTTTCGGGAAGTGCCTCGTAATCAAACTCATCATCCTCTTCATCTTCGATAGCATGCTCGATAATGTTGATGATTGAGTTGGAAGCCGGCTGATTCTGGGACATGATTGAGGGAGTATTAGAGGGGCTAGTTGTGTTTGAGGGGAGAGAAGAAGTTTGGGTCAAATGCGAAGTATTATTTTCAGACGAGTCGAAATTCTTAAGCTCGTTCTGTACCAAGTTCACTGGGGAATCGAGAGAAGAGGGCAAGACGGCAACACCAGACATCGCGGCTGTGGATAAATAGAAGAAATAAATAAGAAAGATGAAAAGAATATATAAAATGGAGTTGAGCAAGAAATTGAACGTGCTAATATCCCCAACCCGGCAGCGCGAAAAGATTTTATATTTTTTTTTTTTTTGCTTTTTTGCTTTCGCTTTTTAGCTTTTTTGCTTCTTCAAAGTTTTGCTCTTTTTGCGGTCTGGACAAGGGCGATTACAGGTCTAGATGTCTCGTAATCACTAATACTGAAGAATTTGTCAGCTTTCAAGATATATAAGTCAGCAAATTGGGCGCGATGAGTATGGAAGGCGAGGACTGTCAACGATGAGAAATGAAAAAGAATCAGAGCACAAAGATTCGGGAAAATATTCAGAAAAGAGGATCCAAGAAACAGATCTAAGGGGGGATGAGCCAACGCTTTTATAATTGAAAACGAGCCCATCATAGAGCAGCACAACAAAGCGCAGGTAACGTTTTTTCTTTTTCCTTTCGCGCATTTCAATGTTGGCGCTGAATTCCAATGTTCCCTGAGCCTTTGTGACCCATTTTATTGTCCAATCACCGCACGGGAAGCGTTTTTTTTTTTTTTTATCAGATCCAATGCAACATCTGCGCACCACCCAAAGTATACCAATTGCTCTCCTCGGCACACAAAGTATATCAATTTGTCTCCTGAGACCCCGCCTGAAATTCAGTGATCGATGTGATGGGTTCGAATATCATCAACGGCACTACAAAGTACTGAGCATCCAGGGATCTCTGTGCGCACTCGAGTGTCTAATGTTCCTTGCCATAGCATCTTCATTATACAAATATACAAATACGTGTATATTATTAACATCGTTAAATCCTCGAAATATGATTGCGAGCTCCAATGGGAGCTTGACCGTGCGTAGAGCAGTGGCCTGGACCCTCCTCAGAACCTCTGCGACGCCTCTGTGATGCCGGTCTAAAAATTGATGCTCGTGGTGCTCTGGCTCGACCTTCGGAAAGTCGGACCGATCAAGGAACGAAGCTCCCCTAGCATTGAACATGCCATGAACAGCCCTGCGTGCCATCACAGCGATGGGTTTATTAGAATTTTCAAAGGCCGTTTTCCATTGCTTCCATGACTTCCATGTTTGTTTCAGTCGGCCTGTATGGCAAGTGTTCATACATCTTTTTTTTTTTCCTTCCAGGCCTTGATAGGAGTGTCCCCCACGCGTTTCAGGCCTTAGCGCAACGACCATGGATCGGGAACCAAGGAAGTGGAAATCCTCCGAAGTTGCACAGACTTGGCTTCCTACTTGAGTTTTCACGTTCTAGCTACTACTAATACTACCAGGGAAAAAAAACTCAGAGAAATCCGTTTGGGCCAAATATTGGCTATATATTCCTGATCCTGCCACAACGGCACTAGTTACGTGGCCCTGTAGCTCGTAATATGGAGATCCAGAATCGCAAAGCCGCCCTTGTGGCCCATGTGGGCTTTCCATATAGCAGGCGCATTATGTTGCTGGTCGTCTACTTCTTCTAACACAATCTAAGCGGCTCTGCCTATGTATTGATATCTATGATAGTAGTTAACAATATTCATCCGGGCAATGATCAATCTTACATGCATGTGCAATTAATTTCTTCAATTGATCTCAAGAGTTCTACCTGTGGGAATGCGTCCAAAGTGCATGACTCAAAGGCCCTGAAAGTTGGAGCTTTGGATATCTTATTACGCGTGCCGTTATCCATTATGCCAGCACAGTGAAATATATGCGTTATAACATCTCTAGGTGGCCCAATAATCCTTCAAATGTTGTAAGTAGTTTAAATCACAAAATTTGAAGCGTATTGTTGGTCTGCCCTTGAATGTCAGTTGTCCTCGCACTTAATGCCCATAATACATGTGCATGTACAGTATGTATCTCCCAGGAAAGCTGGCAGCCATTGATACTTATATTTATGTGAATCCTCACTGATTTCGCTTAATATGTAATACTCAGCAAGTATACAAGCAGCGCCAGTTAACTTGTGTTTTGAATTTACATGCCTCTCAAGGCTGTTGTTAGTATTGGCCCTAAAACCTGCAATCCGGATCAACGCCCTAACCCTGTTTATTTTTTCAAATCAACTCCATGATCTGCTGGACAGGCTGTCGCGACCAAGCACAATGAAGAAGGAGAACAAGACTCCGCCCAAGCCCAAGGGCAAGAAGAAGAATGCGGCCCCTGAGCCCCCTCCGCCTCCTGAGCCTACTATTGGAAAAAATGGCCGCCCAATACGCCCTAAGATGAACCCCGAGGCGAGAAAAGCCGTAACGTCTTCCTCCTCTTGGACGGGAAAATTGCCGGCGACTTTATTGCATGAGCATTGTCAAAAGCTCCAGTGGGAGAAAGTCACGTTTGACATGGTAGGTTTTCTTCTGGAGTCTTTTTGGCTTGAAACTAATTGTGAGTAGAAACAAACTAAGACTGGTTATGTTGCAACGGCAGTCCTGGGGCAGAAGAACCCCAAGACACATCAGATTGAGCAAATACGATTCTCACCTCCAGCAGATTTGATTCCGCCCCAGGAAACTGCCTTGGAGGCTCGCCATTTCTGTGCTACTTATACAATGCACCGAATCGCCTCGCACAAGAACCTCAAGATGATCTTGCCTGGTGAACATAAAGCTCTGTGGGATAAGATGGATGATATCAAAAAGGCGAACCCAGACAAAAAGCACATGTATTCTGAAGATCCATTCCAGGCAGATCGGGAGTACAAGGCCAAGAGAGCTGAAATTCAGAAACTGCAGTCAAGCGAGAAGGGCAAGAAGGACACTGAGATGAGGAACGTTATGAAGAGTATTAAAGAGACGATTTTGAGTGAAAAGACGGCTGCATTGGCAAATTCTGAAACGACAGAAAGCGAGGGCACCCCTCCCCCTTCAAAACGGCCTCGGTTCAACAAGGTCCTGACCATGTCCAAAGAGGGTCGCACTGCAGTGGAAAAGATTATTAAAAAGTACCATGGATTTGAAAACTCTTTCCAAGAATCAAAACTCTCTCCTTCTAGTGATGTATACCAAAGTATACTCAGGACTTTGAACAAAATTGGGTTTCCAAAATATCAGGTTGCTGAGGCCTTAGAGAAATGCTCCACATTGACCGATGCCATTGAGTGGCTGCTGATTCATGTACCTGAAGATGACTTGCCGGAGATTTTTGCAAACAACAAATACAAGGCGTTTTCAGCGAATTTGCAAACTAATGATCTTAAGTACGAGTATGCTGTCAGAGATATCAAAGCTATGGGATATTCGGAGGATTTGGTTCGATCTCAGTTGGACCAAGTCAACGGAAATAAACGTCTTGCCATTGTGGCCCTCACTCATAGTCTTTGCTATCAAAGTATTGAACCTTCAGAATCTACAGAGGATCAAGAATCTATAGACATGTGGAAGGAAGAAATTGCAAGCTTGGAGGCAATTTTTCCTCCAGAAGAATTTACATACCAGGATGATGAATACTGTTGTTTTCATCTTTCAAATCTTCCTGGAGACGCCAAAATCAGTCTTTATCTGTGGCGTGCCCCGGAATATCCTCAAAAAATCCCTGGCATCACTGTAGATGCGACCAACGTCAAGCTGCCAAAGTATGCTCTGCTTGACCTCATCAAACAAACCGGAGAATATGCAAAAGAAAACCTGAGCGGGGACTTCATGCTCATGTCTCTGTCCAGTTGGCTCTCGGACAGTTTTGAAGAAATTCAGAATAATCCATGTAAGTTGTCTCAGCTTGCAGGGGGTGTCACTGGTGTCAAGGAATCATTGGAAAAAAATAGTGTGCAAAAGGCCAGCAAGGTTTCCAAATCAAAAGCATACTTGCGGCCAAAAAGAGATGCCGCGAAGTTACTGCAAGAGCATAAGGACAAATTGGCCAACAGTAGCAAGCTGAAAGAGATGATTGAGTCTCGAAAAAGCCTGCCTGCCTGGAAGAAAAAGGAGGGCATTGTTGAACTTATTCAAAAGCATCAGGTCACTTTGGTCACCGGTGAGACTGGTTCAGGCAAATCGACTCAAGTCGCCCAGTTCATTTTGGACGCTTTGGTGGAAGCCAATAAGGGTGACTCAGTAGACATTGTCTGCTCACAGCCAAGACGTATTTCGGCCATGGGTCTGGCCCAACGTGTTGCTGACGAGCGTGCGTCTGAAATCGGCGACCAGGTCGGCTATGTTATCAGAGGTGAATCGAAAACTTCAAAAAACACAATGCTTAGATTTGTTACTACAGGTATTCTTTTGAGAATGATTCAAACTGGAAATTCTACAGCGCTATCTGGATTCAGTCACGTTATTGTGGATGAGGTGCACGAACGATCGTTGGATAGTGATTTTTTGCTAATCTTGTTGAAGCGAATTATTTCAATCAAAAAGGACTTGAAAATTGTGTTGATGAGTGCAACAGTTGACCCTACACTATTCATCAACTATTTCGGAGGGGAAAAGAAGGTTGGTTATACACATATTGAAGGTAGAACTTTCCCTGTTGACGACTACTACTTGGATTCTATTCTCGATATGACAGGGTATATGCCTCCCTCTTTGATCGCCAAGCCAAGTGAGCGAGATTTCGATGACGACACAAAGCCTGCCAAGGGCCCTATAGACGTTGGTCGTAAGATTATCGCCATGCGTAACGTCATTAGCTACGACCTTATCACGACTCTCGTTCAGCATATTGATCGCCAACTCGGCGACAAGGATGGCGCCATCTTGATTTTCATGCCAGGTGTAGCCGAAATTGACCGGTGTATTAATAACATCAACAGCAGCAAGTTCTTGACTCTCCCACTCCATGCGTCACTGTCGCCAGCGGAGCAGCGCAAGGTTTTCCCGCTTGCCCCTCGTGGAAAGAGAAAGGTTGTGGTGAGCACTAATGTCGCGGAAACGTCTATTACAATCCCGGATATTGTTGCAGTGATTGATTCAGGCAAAGTTAAGGAAACAAGATATGACACAGAGCTGAGAAGCATGTTGTTAGTCGATTGTTGGACTTCTAAGGCATCGGCGAAGCAGCGTCGTGGCCGTGCTGGTCGCGTGAGACAAGGTACTTGTTATAAACTTTTCACGCAAGTCATGGAAGGTAAGGAAATGCCTGATAGACCTCTACCTGAAATCATGAGAGCCCCTCTGGAACAGCTGTACCTAAGTGTCAAGGCAATGGGTATCAAAGATACCAGTAAGTTTTTGGGTGAAGCAATTGATCCACCAGAGACTGCCGCAATTGAGAGTGCAAGGACAACGCTGGTTGGCATTGGCGCACTGCAAAAACCGACCGCAGGCGTCGACTCGAATGAAACAGAATTGACGCCTTTAGGCAAGCACATGTCCATGATCCCGGCAGATCTGAGGTGCGCTAAGCTGCTGGTCCTTTCGTCCATTTTTGGGTTTGTGGATGTAGGCCTTACCATTGCGGCCATTCTGTCCCTGCGCTCTCCGTTTGTGAGTAACAAAGATAACAGAGATGAGCTCAAGGAAGTCATGAAACGGTTCGGTGCCTCGAACCCCCACTGCGGGCCTGGTGATCTTTTGGTTCAAGCGCGGGCGTATGAAGAGTGGAGTCAGCTCCGACACAAGGGCGTCTCGGCCGGTGAGCTGCGCAGATGGTGCCAAGACAACTTCTTGTCCAGGCAGACTCTCCAGGACATCCAGTCTGCACGGCGCCAGTATATTTCCAACCTCCAGGAGATTGGGTTCTTGCCGCCGGGGAACCACACCGTCCCTGGTGCGCTGACACGCAACAAAGCGGTGTCCGGCACAGGCGGGATGGTGCGCGCGGTGATCGGCGCTGCCATGTCCCCCAATGTGGCCAACATCGTGATGCCCGACAAGGTCTTCAAGAGCGTCGGCGTGGGGTCCGTGGAGATGGATGTAACGGACTCACGCGGCATCAAATTCTTCAGCCCCCACGAGCGTCTCTTCATCCACCCCTCGTCGACGCTGTTCATGTGCACCAAGTTCACAAACGGCGACAGGGTGCCGGAAGAAAACGAGGACGGCGAGTACCTCTCCTACAGCCGTAAGATGCAAACCAGCAAACTCTGGATCGACGGCCTGACGCCGCTGAGCGGGTACGGGCTTGTCTTTTTTGCGGACGACGTGGCGGTGGATCCGCTGGGTAGTGGTATTGTCGTCGACGGCTGGCTGGGCCTCAAGTGCTGGCCGCGAATTGGAGTGCTGATCAAGATCCTTCGAAAGCTGTTCAACGAGGTCATGGAACAGAAACTGGCCAACCCGGGGATGGACTTGGACGACAATGAGATAGTACGCATGATCCAGGACTTGACTGAAAAGCACGGATTCCTCAAATAATAGAATGAAGAAAAAAAAAACATTGTCATTTATTGCAACTTTTTCTTGCATGCTAGGTATTATTAGTTTTTATTTTTTTCTCCTTAGACTATGAAATAGATATGATTATATTTTACCAGTTCTCACCGCCTTCGCCGTTGTCGTCGTCGCTCGGGTCGAGCTCGCGATTTACAAGGCTGTCCGAGTTCAATGCTTCAAACTCTTGAAGCTGTTGATTGAAGTCGAGCCAGTACCTTCTTGACGTGGGGTGCGCGTCACGAAAGGCGACTCCGGGTGGTGGAGTTCCAGCACGCGGCGTAAACCCAGATCTGTGCGAGTGTGCATCATCATCATCTTCTTCGTCCCCATTTGCGGGTTGCGGGACTTCTGAAGGAGCAACGGTGCCATCAATGGAATCAGTAACTGGGTTGGTGAAATGCACCTGCCGTTGTGACCGTCGCGAAGTTGAGGATGAGAATGACGTGGATCTGGTAAGTGGGTTTACCGATCTCGCATCGTCATTCTCTTCTTCTTCTTCGTCGTCACTATAGACTTGACTGCCCACATCCATGGGATCGCCCTCTTCTCTTTCTTCTTCCTTGAAGCTGACGATGGCTGTGCTTGGGCCTGCAACGCGTTCATTGTCTATACCGTCGAAGCTCCGGCTAGAACTCGGGAGAAGGCCTGATGCATGAGATTTTTTAGCAAGCCAAGCCATGCGAGGGCCAGCCTCGCCCATTCTGAACCCTCTCGTTAGGGACCGCCTGGAGCTAACACCGTTACGCTCTGCCATGAGAGACGAGCCATGCCGTTGTCCGTCGTCCTCTGGAGCCGGCCACAACCTTGGCGGATAAGAGTAGTTCATCATGCGTCCAATTTGGCGGAGGTGCTCAGAGAAGAACTCACTCGCCGACATTTCATCACCCTCCGTGTTTCCTGTGTACGGTAGCTCGCCTGCCCTATACGGGTCGCCTGTCCTATACGGTTCGCCTGCTCTATACGGTTCGCCTGCCATATACGGTTCGGTCATGCTTCTTGAGTTTTGAGAGGTCAGCCTTCTGGTGTGGGTTGATGGACCAGTCGCTATATGGGAATGTGGCGATGGGTTCCAGTTCAATCCCCTACGCTCATATGGGGCTTGTGGGGTGCCTATCTCAAGTATTCTGTTCGTCCCCCAGCGGTCGCGCAGCCTGGTCGACGCTTGCTGTAGTCCTGAGAAGTTAACTCCTCTGATTATTAGGTCATTCCGTCGTGCAGGGTTTGTAAGCGGTTGTGAAAAGTGAGTGTTGGAGTGTGAAGTCAGAAAGTCGTTTTGAGGCGTTCTTAAATCGAAGTTGTTCCAAAATTCGTTCGACGAAGAAGACGAGACCGTGGAATGTGGCGACCCCGCTCCTACTGCTGCCTCGTCCTCGCTGGCATTTTGCGGTGTTTGTTGCTGGAAGTCAGCTCGGTTTGCCATCCTGCTCTCTCGCCCGCTTGCTTGCGGCAAGGCCCCCTGACGCTGTTCTCTGGTATCCTGTTCACTTCCAGCACCATCCTGTGAACTTGGGTCTTGCTGCACGCTGGGAACTGTACGTTCAGGGTTTTGTACTTCCCTGGACTCCGGTCCTATATCATCCCAGGCGTAGTTCTGCCGTGCTTCTATCCGAGGTCGCTTTCGATGCCTGGACTCTGGTAGTTCCTCAGATGGCGGTCGCCAGATGGGCACACCCATAGTATCTATGCTGGTTGTATAAGAGGATTCGTGTGTTCGGAGATTAGCGTGGCAGAAAGAAAACAGACAAGCAACGACGGCTGTTCCTTATGTAAAGACGTTGAAACTGGTGGTGAATCAGTGGTGAATCAAGTGAATTGGAGGAATGCGAGTTCAGGTTTTGGAGAAAAGGGCCACGGGAGTATGCACGCTAAGCACGCGCCTTCCTAACGCAGAAACACAGTGGTGTGCAAATAACCGCAGTGGGTGTGTGTATATAGTGATTATGTAACGTAATGTAATAATGTAAATTCGAAAGTTCAGGGTTCGGGTACATGCACCTCCGGTTTTCATGATTTTATTTCGGCGAGTCGCAAGGCCCTTGGCCTCTTCACTGCACTGGCCACCTCCACCACGCACCTTCCTGCTTGTTCCATAGTGTTCCTCTTGCATCTACTTGGTCGCCTGTGTAAGGTGTTTTTGGAATTAAAATCTGCATCTCACTGTCCGAAAGCAATTCGGAATTCCAGTTTCGGTTTGTCTAGAATACTCGCCCCGTGTAATTACAATGGCGCCCTCGAACCATCTTCTGCCGTTTGCACACAACCAGAGTCGCCCAGCAAATGAGCTGGCACTATCTACGCGCTATGTGTCGTCTGGAGTTACACGCAAGCGCGATCATCCAACATCCGACATCCCGGACATTGCATGGCCAAGCTCCGATGTATCAACATATGACTTTGGCGAGGACGAGCAGCGCGGCCAGCAAGCAAAACGCTTTCATCAATTTACAAGCGACTATGATGAGAACCTGTGGGAAATGCCGGCTAGCTCACCACCCGCTGTTGGCAACACTCAGGAGAGTTTTGACCCCGATGAGACGATAGACGCGGATATGACAATCAATGATGGCGACGAAGAGACGCCATGGGGGACTAGCATGGGGGAGAGCTTTCTCCCTTTAGATGATAAGGCACAATTGACTATTCAAAGCGCGATCGACGAGGGAAAATCTGAAGTGACGCTCGACAGTTTACAGCTAACCGAAGTGCCGAGCGAAATTTCGGATTTAAAGGATCTTGTCATTTTGCACGACAATGACTCGCTGGTACCCAAAATCAAAATCTTCTTGTCCAACAACAGTATTTCTTGCATTTCGCCAAGATTATTTGACGTCCACAACATTACTGTCTTGAGTTTACGAAACAATGTTTTGAAGGAGATTCCTCCAGCTATCTCCAAGCTTCAGAATCTGGTTGAACTATCAGTAGGCGGTAATCAGATCGAATATCTTCCTGCCGAACTACTCTCACTACCTAAACTTACAAACCTCTCCATCTATCCCAATCCCTTTAGGTCCATACCTCATGAGCACTCTGAGTCACAATCGGACAATGACAACTCACAGTCTCTTATTGCATCTTCTTCCTTTATGAACACCATTCCTAACCTTAACGACCTTACATCTCCTTTGTCCAGGCCCGTCCTAGTTGACCCATCAAGTATTGAGCCACACCGCTATTTTGCATCCATTCATCTGCATGAAAGCCACGCTGACTTTGCGGCCAATTCCTGCGCCGAAGAAGCAGGCGTGGCTAGCCTAGTCGAACAGTCACTGCGTGTCCTTGTACGGCATGTCATTCTCAGCGAGCGCGAGCGGCGGAGACTAGACCTGAACCCGCACTTTTTGAATTTGCTGCAGCGTGCTATCTCTGCCAATGATCATGGTCATATTTGCGGAGTCTGCGAGCAGCCTACCATGATTGGCGTAGGTCATGTGCTGGAATGGTGGGACGGGATCAAGGGGAACCGGGGAGTGGTCGTTAAGCGGATATTCTGCTCGTTGAGCTGCTACAGAAAATGGGAGGTCGATATGCGTGCCGAGTTGGAAAGCCTGAAGGACTAATCTGGTTCTGGCAGGACGTTTTGAGGCCCGTATTTTCGCTCGCTCTTGTTTGCATTTGAAAATGTTTGATGAGTTTATGAATAAAATAGTTAAAATAAAAACAATTGTTGATTTGCACAAGTACGGCAATTAGCTGCGTCACGGCTAAGGAAATATGGGCCAAAAATGATTCATTTCTCTTAAGGTGAATAAAGGTTGATCCCTGAGTTGTTTTTAGTCATATATTTTTACACGTTACTGAGAACTTGTCCTTTTTCCTTTAGTGTGTGAATGGCTCGTTGGATAAATATCTTGCAATTAATATATGCCTATCTACTTTGTTGTATAAATTCTATTTTAAATCTCTCTAAAAGCTCTATATGAGTTCAAAAATACATGCATGTTTTGCTTGCTTCTCAAGTCTTGACTGCCGTTTGAGGGCTGTCTGACATATTTAGTCCAGACATGCCCTGCAATAGCATCTCGATATCAGGCGCGACGATCATCTTTCGGCTCACCTGGCCAATCAAAAATGCCTTCTGGTCCGCGGGGTCAAAGGCCACAATGTCCTGCAGGAAGTTGGCTTCAGTGCCCTGCGAGACTTCCATCACGATATCGCCGAGTAGCATAGTTAGTTTGCCGGACGCATGAACGCGGAGCTTGCCAGCAAGGCCAGGAGGGTATTTCAGAGTTGGTGAGGCATCAGCGGGTTCAGGATTATTGGAAGATGGTTTAGCACGCGTAGGAGCCGAATCGGTTACTTCGACGTCGATAGTGCTGTCTGGCTCGCTAGGTGGAGCTTCAAACTTGGGGCAGAGGACCGGCATTTGAAAGAAGAATAGCTTTTGTTCAATTTCTGGTGGAGCTTCCTCTTCATTGTCGCCTGCCTTGCTTGGTTCTGGTGTGGCTGTCTTGCTTTCGATCTCCACACCTGGAGTGGCGCTGGATCTATTCTTGGGAGCCAGAATGTTGAACTCTTTTGATATGGTTTTGTGGTCTCTTGCAACTCTCTTCAACTCAACCAATTCCTCCGGTGAAACATATGTATCTTGTTTAGAAGGAGGGAGAACAAACGGTGTGGCGCTCTTGGATCGGACCTTGCGGCTGACCGTAATGGTCTTGGTTGAAGGGGTAGAGGAAACAGCGCGAGACCCAGGCTCACTTTTGATGCGGGGAGCGTCTGGGTCCTCGACCTCTAGTTCCATTTCTTCATAGTGATCGCTATAATCGTCTTCTTCTTCTGCCTTGATGCCAGAAGCAGGATCGCTCTCAACTTTTTCTTCGCCTCTCATAGGTCTAATGGGAAAGAACTCGTCTATATCCACACCCAAGCTTCTTGTCATGTTGAATGCATTTCCGTCCTCAGTTCCGTCATCGCCATCGCCTTTGAGCACTCCAGAAATGTCTTGACCCGTGCTCGCTGTGCCTCTGATCTCAAACGCTGGACCTGCACGACTTCTTCCATCATACGCACCAATACTCGAAAAGGCACCTACGGCTTGTGTGGCTATTGGTTCAAACCTTCCGCGGCCACGCCCGCCCCTCCCGCGTCCTCTCGACGCTCCGCCTCTATCACCTCTGCCACCGCCGCGACCGCGCAGCGATGCGGTCGGCACTACCACAGGTGCAATTTTACTCGCAGTAGGTGCACTTTTATCTCTCTCCTCCTTGGATCGACGCTGAACCTGTTTGGGGAGGAAGGAGCGTCTGTTTGTCGTAGACCCCGCGGAAACGGACCCGCCACCAGGTGTCGTCCGACTTCCAAGTGAAACGGGTCGCGTCGCTGTAGCCAAAGTTGAACTGGGCGTGGACGGCGCTGTATTTTCCGATTTTACTGTTACATCTGCAGTTCCGGGCCTGTTTCTTCGAGGTGGAGGAGGTTTCGTTGGAGGCATGGCTGTGGCTTAATTAGCGGTGATTTTTTATGCAACAAATAGGATATGTATGTGTGTGTATGCAAATCTCGTCAGCCCTATCCAATTGAGAGTCTAGCTGTGAGAGCGTCGTCGAAGGCGGAGGAAGCGCAGAATGAGTTTCCAGCTGAAAAGTTTTGGATCAGATCGCCAACGTTGATCTCGTCTGGGAGAAGAAAAAAACTTTGTATGGTGTGTAATGCATGTGTCATCTGTGTGGGTTGGATTAGTAAATAGAATTACCCGTGCCCAACGATTGCGCGCAGCCAAAGGCGAGCAGAAAAGGCAAAGAAGAAGCTCAAGGAGAAGAAGAAGAAGAGATTGGCTCACGCAAGAGACGAAGGTTAAAGCAAACTCTGCTGGTAAAGAAACTTGTGGATATGGTGCTCTTTAGAGTTCTGTGTCGATTTAAAGAGCTCGAGCGTGCAAATGCCAGTAATTGAAAGAGAATACGCTCAAGTCAATGGAAGATGGCGGCCGTCTGTGTCGAGATGGGCACCTTTCTTGCGGATGGCTGTAGTTATAGAATGGCTGCCATTTTGTTCCTTAACAATTGTGTAAATGAATGAATTTCCTGGTCAATGGCGATGCCTTTGTGTCTGTAGGTGATTATAACTATGAGGGAAGATTGCTACTACTGGCCATCATCGCACTGACGAGATGTGTGGAAGCTGCTGTGAAGGATGGCATTAAACCTTCTTCTGAGTCGTTGTATAAGCCCAGCTGTATATGGGCCTTGCTGTCTGAACTATGCGAGCCTATCTACAGCCTGAACATGGCCTTCCAGTTTGCTTCATTGCCTCTTCTCTTTTTCTTCTTCAGCCAAAGTCCCATCATCTCTTTTATTCCTCCTTCCTCCCTTTTCTCTTCCACCACCATTCGACTCCTCCCACTGCTTCTCCTTCAGAAAGCTCATTTCCTCTCCCTCTGCGGCCCATTCTCTTTGCGTCTCCCACTATAGTCGTGTGAACAGCAGCCCCTTTCTCTTGTTTCGCGATTTCTTTGTTTCGTCGACTCCTCCTCTCCCCTCGCTCGCCGCTGCTTCCATTGTTGCTGGTCCTGCCCCTCCAACCATCATCATCCATCGGAGCCTCAGAGCAACTGCCTACCATCTTCCTAATACTCTGTCTTTCATAGATTTCTGCAGCATCTCCAGAAATCCTGCATTCATTAGCACAACCGCCCCCGGCAGCCTCTCATCCCGGCAATCGTTCGGAAATCCTCCACAACCCTTCTTCCATTGTGTCTTTCAAACCATATCTGGCACTCTGCAACCCACTCCCAACCCAATCACATAGCAATCATTCGCGTCTCTCTCTCTAACTAATTGACCCTTCCCTCTCCTGACCCAATTCATTTCACACCACTACCACCTTCACCATGGCAGATAATGACAGCACAAACCCCAAGCAGACTTGGAAGTTCTCCCAGTGCTTTGGCGACAAAGGCGATATAGAAAATATTACAGAAGCAGATGTCATATCCACGGTCGAATTTGACCACACTGGTAACTACCTTGCCACCGGCGATCGCGGTGGCCGAGTCGTTCTCTTTGAACGCAATGAGTCTAAAAAAGGATGTGAATACAGATTTCATACCGAATTCCAATCGCACGACGCAGAGTTTGACTATCTCAAGTCGCTAGAAATTGAAGAGAAAATCAACAAAATCAAGTGGTGCAAGCGCCAGAACCAGGCGCATTTCCTTCTATCCACCAATGATAAAACCATCAAACTGTGGAAGATCTACGAAAAGTCAATCAAGGTTGTTGCTGAAAACAACCTGTCCGACGCCCAGGCGGGTAGACCCCCTTCCCTTCTCAATATGAACACTCTTCGTCTCCCCAGGATGACCCTCCATGATACCATGATTGCGGCTACACCGCGTCGCATCTACGCCAACGCTCACACTTACCATATCAATTCAATAAGCGTCAATTCAGATGGCGAGACTTATATTAGCGCCGACGACCTCAGGATAAATCTGTGGAACTTGGGCATTGCCGACCAGAGCTTCAACATTGTGGACATCAAGCCAGCCAACATGGAGGAGCTCACGGAGGTGATTACTGCGGCAGAGTTTCACCCGCAGTCGTGCAATCTGTTCATGTATTCGTCCTCCAAGGGCACCATCAAGTTGGCGGACATGCGTGAGAACGCACTGTGCGACTCGCATGCCAAGATGTTTGAAGAGTGGATGGACCCTGCACAGCACTCGTTCTTTACGGAGATCACATCGTCTATTTCCGATGTGCGGTTTTCGCAGGATGGGCGGTACATTGTGTCGCGCGACTACATGACGGTCAAGATCTGGGATGTTAACATGGAGCGCGAGCCGGTCAAGACTATTAGCATTCATGAGCATATCCGGGACAAGCTGTGCGACACTTATGAGAATGATGCTATTTTCGACAAGTTTGAGGTTGTATTTTCGGGCGATGGCAAGTCGGTCATGACGGGATCCTACAATAACAATTTTATGATTTACCCCAATGCGGTTGACCTCAAGGCCGAGGAGACCGAGATTGTGCTGCAGGCGGACAAGAGCGCGTTCAAGGCCAAGAAGGTTGGCATGCCCATGTCGATGGGCAGTGGTGCGAATATGCTCAAGAACGGAGGCGGACGCAATGGTGCCAATGGTGCGAATGGCACAAAGAGCCCTGCTCGTGGCATGAACATGATGAGACGCGATGCAGAGTACGAAACGATTGATTTCAAAAAGAGCATTTTGCACTTGTCGTGGCACCCTCACGAAAACTCGATTGCTATTGCTGCTACCAATAATCTTTTTGTTTTCTCGACGCTTTAAAGTACGGTTAATTAAATTTTATTTTCCATGTATAAATTATTGTTGGTTTCTAAAGTATATGATGCCGTATTCCATAAAAATATAAAGAATCATTTGGTTTTAGTTGTATATTGTACTGATTTATTGCATTGATAGATGCTAATTACAATTAACGAGCCTTGATAAATGGGAAATAGAAAAATGAAATCATTTTTTTCAATTCGTATGTAGAGAAAAAAAAGATAATATGAAAAGATATAGTAGTGTATCAGACTAATGAGAATAAAAGAGTGTTTAAGCCTCCTTCTTGTGGTTGTACTTGTCGTTCCAGAAAAGAGTCTTGTCGCCATTACCCCAGAAGTACCTAAAATCAAAGTTAGTATGAATTCGAAAAATGAATAAATGAAAAGATCAAGAAATAAGTGTAAATAAAAACAAGAGGAGAGTTGAACATACTTGGAGTTTCTAACGTTCTGGTAATCGTACTCTGCTGGGAGCTCATCGTCGGGCTTTCTAGGGTGAGCAGCGAGGTGCTCAAAGTGGGCCGACTCGACGTTCCAGACATGGTAAGCGGTCAGGGCAACAATAGGAGCGACGACAAAAATGCTAATCTTGCGCCATAGCTCGCCGGAGCCGGCACTGTGCTTGACGGTGGCCTCCTCGAGGGCAATGTAGGCAGCGCCGGCAGCAGGGTCGGCGGGATAGGTGAACGCAGAGCGGACCTTACCAGCCTCAGGGGCAGAGGCGAAGGTGCGGCGGGCGATGGCCTGGCGGGGAGCAGCAGATGCGCGGAGAATGGTGCGTGAGAGCATTTTGGTGGTGGTGGGGGATAGTTATGGCGGATGGAGAGGAAGAAAGAGAGAGAGAAAAAGGAAATTGAAGGGGAGAAAAAAAAAAAACCTCTGAATAGTGGGACGATGATGGAGGATTCGAAGCGATATTACTGGCTGAGTGTGTGGGTTTGGGTTTGTTTGGCCGTCGAGGAATTTGCAGTGCCGGTCACTGCCACCAGCGAAAAAAGAGGATTTGTGTGGTGCGGCTGTGCACTAACGATATGGTGACTTTTTTCATTGATTCGCACTATAACTGATACGTGTTGATTATAAGGCTTGTAAGGGGTGTAGGGCTTGTAGGGCTCGTAATACTTGGAATACGTGGAGCACTCGTAGTAGCACTTATAAGTGTATTCAAGACTCACGAAGTTGTTAATACTCACGACGCTCTGAGCTCTATAAGGCGCCTTTCGGCGATTAATGCTGCTGCCATTGACGGCCACTGAGCCTTTTCCAATGTTTTTAATTGAGTTTTTGTCACGTGACTGACTTTATGTGTTTGCGTATTAGCTGCTACAACAGCAGCAACAACATTCTCCATGTGTTGATCTCTGGGAGTGCTACAAACTCATTGTTGCATTTATTTTGTTGCGCTTTATGTGTCCTGAAATCTAGTGCGTATGCGCCATCTGATTGGCCCATTGCCTTCCTACTCCATATTACATAACATCGAACCCCATACTTATATAATGCTACATTTCCATCCAATCACACACTCCGAAATTGCACTAGCACACGCAGTTGTCGCACTTGTGCCACTAAATGCACCGCCGTTGATCGCACAATCGGCTTGCTCCACTACCACCACTGACTAAGCAATGCCTACAGTATTACCTTATCCTGCCTTCTGGCTAATGAGAGCCCAGAGCGCAAACTCCCAGTGGACAAATTTCTTGTTTTTTCTATTTTTTTGTGTTTTTTGTGCTTTTCCCGTGCTGCGTCGTTTATTTTCCTTCTCCTCCTTCCTGCTTTCTCTTCTTCTTCTTCTCCTCCCATCAACCTCCGCAGAGAACTCATAGATCCTCCTTTTCTCTTGTGTTAACTGCTCATACAATCACACAATGTTGCGCACTGTCCTACGTCAATCTGTTCGCCGCGCTGGTCTGACCGCCTCCCGCAGAGTCGCTCTTGTAAGTCTCTTCGCCTTAGTCTAGCTTCTGCCACAACTCTCCCATGGCTCCTGCCGACTTCAATCGTTGCTTGAGTCTCAATTGATCTCTAGACACAACAATCTCCCTACTATTTTACCTCTCGCTAACCGCTTTCTTCCTTTTAGGCCAAGCCCACTCTCGTCAGAGGCTTCGCTGAGGCCAAGGCTGCCCCCACCGAAGTTTCCTCCATCCTCGAGGAGCGCATCCGTGGTGTCTCTGGTGAGGCCGACCTTAACGAGACTGGCCGTGTTCTCTCCGTCGGGTATGTTCCTACAAAACTAATTCTTTTTTCCTTTTCGCTTGGCTGTAGAGCTGGTCGTTGGATTTTTCAATTTTCATCCCCATGCTCAACTCCCATTGGCCAACTCTTTACTCTCGTCTTGTGTTTTAATTTTTCCAACACCCACTAACTCTATCCTAGTGACGGTATTGCCCGTGTTTTCGGTCTCAACAACATCCAGGCCGAGGAGCTCGTCGAGTTCTCCTCCGGTGTCAAGGGTATGGCCCTGAACTTGGAAGCCGGCCAGGTCGGTGTTGTGCTTTTCGGTTCCGACAGACTCGTCAAGGAGGGTGAGACTGTCAAGCGTACCGGTTCCATTGTTGACGTCCCCGTCGGCCCTGCCATGCTTGGTCGTGTCGTCGATGCCCTTGGTAACCCCATTGATGCTAAGGGACCCATCGAGACCACCGAGAAGATTCGTGCTCAGGTCAAGGCCCCTGGTATTCTTCCCCGTCGCTCCGTCCACGAGCCCATGCAGACTGGTCTCAAGTCTGTCGACTCCCTCGTCCCCATTGGCCGTGGTCAGCGTGAGCTGATTATCGGTGACAGACAGACCGGTAAGACTACCGTCGCTGTGGACACTATTCTCAACCAGAAGCGCTGGAACTCCCAGTCCGACGAGTCCAAGAAGCTTTACTGTGTCTACGTCGCTGTTGGCCAGAAGAGATCCACTGTTGCTCAGCTCGTCCAGACCCTTGAGCAGCACGATGCCCTCAAGTACACCATCATTGTTGCCGCCACTGCTTCCGAGGCCGCTCCTCTGCAGTACATTGCTCCTTTCACTGGCTGTGCCATCGGTGAGTGGTTCAGAGACAACGGCAGACATGCCTTGATCATCTACGACGATCTTTCCAAGCAGGCTGTTGCCTACAGACAGATGTCTCTTCTGCTTAGACGTCCTCCTGGACGTGAGGCTTACCCCGGTGATGTCTTCTACCTCCACTCTCGTCTCCTCGAGCGTGCTGCCAAGATGTCCGAGAAGTTCGGTTCCGGCTCCCTGACTGCCCTGCCCGTCATTGAGACCCAGGGTGGTGATGTTTCTGCATACATTCCTACTAACGTCATTTCCATTACTGACGGTCAGATTTTCCTCGAGGCTGAGCTCTTCTACAAGGGTATCAGACCCGCCATCAACGTCGGTCTTTCCGTCTCCCGTGTCGGTTCCGCTGCTCAGGTCAAGGCCATGAAGCAGGTTGCTGGTTCCCTCAAGCTTTTCTTGGCCCAGTACCGTGAAGTCGCCGCTTTCGCCCAGTTCGGTTCCGATCTCGATGCCTCTACCAAGCAGACTCTTTCCCGTGGTGAGCGTCTTACCCAGATCCTCAAGCAGAAGCAGGCCTCCCCTCTTGGTGCCGAGGAGCAAGTCCCCATTGTTTTTGCCGGTGTCAACGGTTTCCTCGACAACGTCCCTGTTTCTGAGGTCGGCCGCTTTGAGTCTGAGTTCATTGCCCACCTGAGATCCTCTGAGCCCGAGATCCTCTCCACCATTGCTGAGAAGGGTGAGCTCTCCAAGGACCTCCTTGCCAAGCTCAAGGATGTTACCTCTTCCTTCTCTGCTTCCTTCAACTAAACATGTGTCGCATTGTTGCATGGGTTTGTCATTTTATAATCTTGAAAAAGATGTGATGTAAACAATTCATTTATGACGTTAGAAAAATATTCTTGAAAAACTTACATATCAAAGAGTAAGAGCGTAAATTGTAATTAAACTTGAGTTAATCTTTACGACTTAAAGAGTTGGAAACGAACCAACCTCTATATCTGCTTGCTAATACAAGAGTTTACTTCCCTGAGAGTAAATTGAGATGGAAATTTATAAGAAGCATTCATCTATCTCTGCAACTTCTGACCTTTGCGCCTCTCTAAACTTTCCAAGCCCCATATTCTCCAAATTGTCTGGTATCCGGTTTAGCTGGATATTTCGCCGCTGTACATCCGCAGGCGACATCGCACTCAGTCCTGTATACGGTATTTGCATGCGGGAATAATCTATTATGCAGGGATCGTTATTGTCGCCTTCGGCTTTGATCTGAATGGGAGGAGAGCACGGCTTGCCATTGGAGTCGGTGGCCGTGTAGTAGATTCATATTTGTTTTCTTCGCTGAGTTGTACCGTAGTTGTTTCACTGTTGCTGCTGCCGGTAAATAGCCGATACGATATCACGTTGTAATCATAATCAGGCATGTATAAAACGTCCCTCAACACAATCTCCACAAGACCGTTGTCGGTGTCATCGAGACCAGCGGGGGCGGGTCGTGCTCCTGAAATTCTGACTGTGCCTTTGCCCCACACTTTTTCAGGGAGTCCCTCATATACGCAGCGTTTTTCCATGTAGTATTTCGGTTCTGGGAACTTTTCAAGAGTCTCAAAGTATTCTGCGCGGCAACAAATGTGATTTGGGGTCACGATATTGATCATCCACAAAAGTAGCTCTGATTGTGCTACTTTGATGTCGTCAGGACTCAAGCAAGCTTTGATCAATTTGGCATTTTGCTTTATTTTCCTGTCCTTGTTATCCAACATTTTTTGTTCCAATTTCTGCCATTCATTACTGTATGTAATGAGAAGCAGCACCGCGACAACATTTTTCTGCGGCTTGTCTTTATATTGAGCCAATACACGCAAATAATGTTCGTCTTGCAGCATGAACTCAAACTTGTTGTCCTTTAACACCCCTTCCCGATCATGTTTACGCAAGTTATATTTCCTTGACGTGTTCAGTGCCACCATAAGCAGCATCAAAAACTCCTCATCTTCATCCGCAGGTAGGAATTTATGCATGTTAGCAAGTGGATTTTTTCGTCTCATCCATGCAAAAAAGCCATCTTTTGGAACACACCCTCCATTCATGAAGTTTCTTGCTTGCGCCAAAAATCCAAGTCCAAGTATATATCGATCTTCTGGACAAAGTTCCTCCAAATCTGTCCAAAGGTTGTTCTTGCTAATGTTTTCGAAATCACGAAGAGCCTTACGGCAACGTAAGCCCAGAGAGGTATTTGGAGAGTACTCCCAGAGAGCGCTTTCGCTGGATATTTGCTCTATAATTTTTCCATACAATATTTTACATCAAAGCATCCCCTTCATATTCCGGCCCATGGTAGGTAGCAGAATCGGGATTTCCAGAACTGCCTTCCATGTCATTATGACCGGGGTCACTGGTTAGGGGGTTTACTCTCTCAGTGGCTGGATTTTCATGAGAAAGTTTGGTGCCTGAAATTTTGGATAGAGCTTCATTGGGATCAACATTAGGCTCTGGCTGTACTGAAGGCACGGATGGGCGGGGGTGCGAACCTGGAGCTGATGGGGAAACTTGTGATAAATCCAATAGTAGATAGAATAAATTGTGTAGGCTTGGTAGGACAGCATAAAACTTTTTTGAGTCCTTAAATAGATCCTTATACTCTGGAATAGACGTCAGTGTCGAGTATATTATAGACGAGAGGAATGTTGATTTTGAAATATCGCGGTGTGCAAAGAAGAGCATGCTCACCGGCTCCAACAAAGTCCAGAAAGCTTCAACGCATTGATGCAAAAGTGAATGTGTTTGCAGCGTCAAGCCTATCCGCATGTCATCCGTTACTAGTAGCTTAGCAAGGAACGGTGCAGATTGTATCACCGTCCGACTTATTCCAATCATGTGCCGTTGCTGCATCACCTTCATCATGGTATGTGCCGTAGGAAACGTCGAAACAAGCTCGAGAAACTCGAGCGGGAGGAACTCAATATCGCGCTCCGTTTGTGTTGTCGCGGCTTGCGGTTTTCGAGGCACCATTTCACCACCGATTTCGAGCTGCCGTGCAAGTGTCGTTTGAATACTCCGAGACCCAATATGCATTAAGATGCCTTCAATTAGTGACGCCCGGTATGCTATAAGCGGGTGATCTTGCTTTACGGTCCATTCCTTTTCCGGCTTGAACAACGGATCGCTGGACCCAAACTTCGTCTCAAACTCGGTTTTGATCCACTCCACCCAGAGTGGAAAAGTGCTGTACGACAGCTCCATGAGATCCCACGAGCCGTCATATCTGTAGCTAGTTGCAATTTCGTGGGACAGGAGCATGCCAATCGAGGAGGACTGGGCACCATGCACTACCTCATCGAAAATATGATTTCGCAGGTAAGCATCGTGGTAATTCAAGTTATTGAGTCCACGAGAAAGCAAGGACTTTTTGAGCTCCTTCTGAGCGAGAGAGTTGGAGAATATATGTTTCACACGGTGCTTGAGCGTGGTGCCTTCCGAGTCTGAGTACCGTGGCTCCACTGGCTCGACATCAACTTCTTCTTCTACCCCCTTTTTCTTTATTTCGGTTGTTTTGGTAGCGGGAGGATTTTTATTCTTGGACTTTTCAGCATTCCTCTTCTTCCGCGAAGTCTTGTTGGACATGCTAAGTGGTGCCGTTAATGATTTGAAGCGAAGAGCGGCGTTGTTGGTTGGGTGTCGTTGAATTTTTCAGTGCCTTACTCATCAATGAATTTAGCTACGGCCAGTACGCCCAAACCTGGGGAAATTGAACAGAGAGAGAAAGCTTGGAACCACTACGTCATCAAACGGCCACCATTTCCAGATGGATCCTTTGAAGAACCGATTCAAGGGAAAAAGGTTGTCGAGATCACTTAGAACATTTGTGCCGCTGACGAATTCGGGTCCCCCTGAGATCTTAGCTGGCTGCTAACGTCCAATGAATATAAACTATAGTTGGTATATAACAAGGATAATAATAACGAGAAAAACTAAACAATGTATTGTAATTAAAAAGACATAAAACTATTAATGAATATTATTTAGAGCTAAAAGAAAAAGCTCAATTAGTTTAGCCTAAAAGCCAAACGGGTTTTGAGGGGTCGCTGAAGCCAAGTTTGCCCGGCGACCGGTTAAGGTTGGCTGAAGAGGCTGGGGACCTCCAAACGACACGGCTGGAGCCTGGCCACCTGTGTTGTTACCAAATCCAAAGCCTGTGGGTTGAGATTGCAATGGCTGTGATAGGTTGGGCATAGATCCTACAGGATGCATGGGCTGTTGGAAAGGTGCACCCATTTGCTGTTGAGGCTGTTGCTGAAGTTGAGATGTAAATGCGGAAGGTCCGGAACCAAACATATTCTGTTGAGTGCCCTGGAGATTGATCTGTTGAAATTTATTCGATAGACTGTTCATGGTCTGCTGTGGTTGCTGAGGTTGATTGCTCACACCAAACAAGCTCTGTCCAAACTGGCCCGTGGGTTGCATGGATTGAACTCCATTATTGTGTGCAACCGACACCTGGGACGACAAGAAGGGATTGGCGGTAGATTGGCCCAATAGGTTAGGCTGAGATGAAAAGCCAGTATTGAATGTAGGCGTGCTAATCTGGTTTCCAAATGTGGCTGCAGTAGGTTGGCTGGCCTGGAAGGAAGTTTGAGTGAAGCCACCTCCAGTTATCTGGCCCTGTGAAGGTTGGCCAAAGACATTTCCACCAGTAGCTTGGCCTTGGATAGGTTGACTTCCAAATATATTTCCACCAGTAGCTTGGCCTTGGATAGGTTGACTTCCAAATATATTTCCACCAGTAGCTTGGCCTTGGATAGGTTGACTTCCAAATATATTTCCACCGGTAGCTTGGCCTTGAATAGGTTGACTTCCAAAAATGTTTCCTCCAGTCGTTTGGCCAGGAACTGGCTGGCTAAAAACGTTTCCTCCAGTAGCCTGTCCTTGCAATGTCTGACCGAATATGTTACCGCCAGTCCGCTGAGAGGGAATTTGAACTCCTCCCGTCATTTGGGTCGTGATTGGAGCAAATTGGCCTCCGGCGACACCAGTTGCAAAGGGACCCTGAGGTGCTGGATTTCCACTTGGCTGTGCAGCCACGGCCTGAAACTGGATAGGGATTGACACTGGAACGGTGACAACAGCGGTATTGTTCAATCCCATGCCTGTTGGGTTGGACTGCATAGGTCGTACACCAGTAGGGTTACTTGAGAGCGAAGGTTGGAAACTTTGTGTGGAGAAAGATGAAGCAGGGGCCACTGCAGCAGGAGCTTTAGCAGGTTCCATAGGTTTAAAGTCAAGCAGATCCTGCAATGCACCAGTGTGCTGAGTAGAAAAGGAAGGACCTGAGGCTGCCGGGGCTTGCTGTGGTGGCAGTGACTGGGGAGCGATAGCAATGGGAGCTGGGGCCGCAGCAACAGGAGGAGGCTGATTCTTGATAACCCATGCATTATCAGAAAAGCCTTCTGTGGGTTGTGAAGCGAATTGCTGCTGTGGCTGCAGCTGGCTTTGGGTCACTGGAGCCACTGACGGCTGAGAGTTTGTATTGTTGAGGACGCCATTTCCAGCTTTTCGTCCAAACTTCTCGTCCAGCTTTTTGGAAACGCGCAGAATGTCGCCTTCTTTGAGGCCAAGTGTCCGTAATACTGGAGGTGTAATTTGTTCAAGCACAGACTCGTCCATCTGATCTCTGTTGAAATTGATGGCATACCTTTGAGAGCTGTTGACATCAATGCCACAATCAAGGAAGAATCCAAACCAGTCGTAGTCAGGAGAAGCAGGTTCGTTACTGGGCCTAGCGGGGGCATTGGATACCCCGCTGGTATAGCCACCAGTGCTACTACCACCAGGAAGAGGAGTAGTAGGACTCTTGATGCTGGAGTGAGCGGCATTGGATCTGGTTGTATTTCGTTTAACATCAACAAGAGGCTTTTTGTCTTCGAGAGATTTTCCAGTGTGCCGTTCGACGTATTCAACATCTTCGACCGACATTTTGTTGGCAGCGACTGAAATTTTGACTCCGTTGACCTTATGCAAATGAATTTTTCCGTCAACACAGCCCAATAGCTGAGCTTCAACCTTGAATGTTCCAGATCGATCGGTCCACGTACGTACCTTATCGGCGTCTGGTTTAGACTTGCCGCTTTTCTTGTCACGCGTGTCGTTGCTCTCACTAACGCGGGAACGCCTGTTGTTTGACTGCTTCTTGGCTTCGACAGCCAGCTCCACGTAACTGCTTGGGATAACTCCTTCTCTGCCTTCACCATTGCGGACCATCCACCACTCTTGGCTCTGCTCTTGATCAATGACAAAAACGGTTTCACCCTCTCTGACTGTAAGCTCATCTTTACCCTGAGATTCAAAGTCATATAGGACCTTGCCCATTTTCTGGCCTGCAGAATTAACAGCAGTGAAAACTTCTTTAATGCCTGCTGCCCTATTTGCACCGGCCACGGTTCCAAGGACTGACACTATTTCTTCGGCAACGTCTTTGGAGCTGGCATGCAAATCTAACGACAAGGTAGGGTGCTGAAATTCGAGGAATACGTGCTTCTTTTCATGATTGTAATAAACCAAGTCGCTAACTGGCCATTGCGATGAAGCGTATTCAGACTTTGCGGGTGAGAAGACGATGGTGTTGTTTGAAATGGCAAGAGTGGCTTTGTGCTTCTTTCTGCCATCCACTTCTTGAACATTCCAAGTTTGAAATTTTTCTTGCTTTGATCTCGCTGGCGATCTGGGGCTCTCTCTGCCGCGATCTTCATCGTAGCTGGCGTTGGAGTATCGGCTACCATAAGACCGATGTGTTGCTCTGCCTTCGGGTTTGTAACTTTTTTCTTGGGGAGGCATTTCCGGTAGCGGCTTTGTGGCACTCTGAGTATAGCTATTCGCAGGAGCCGTGTACGTCTCCTGAACGACGGCGGGCTGAGTCGGTTGCTGTTGCGGTTGCGGTTGCGCCTGGACAACGGGTGCAGGGGCAGTTTGGGCTCCGGCACCCACCTGGTCCAAATAGTTAGCAGGGACAAAGCCAAAATGACCCTGAGCATCGCCAACAAGGACCCAATCCCGGTCATTGGCATCATAGACGTTAAATATCTGTGCCTCCTGGAAGGATAGCTCTTCATTTGTCTGGCGCTCGTAGGCATATAATGATCTTGCAGATCCTACAACAGGGGCCTAGCAGGTTAGATCAGTACAACGATGACGTTGCAATAGCAGTTTCGAACTTACAGGTTGAATATAATTGTTTGGAACCAGACCAATCGGTTCTTCAGTGTCGGCGCCTAAGACGCGCTTCTTTACTTTCCACCAATCGTCTGCATCCGACTTTTCAAGCAAATAGAGGAGATCGCCTGGGCTCAAATCGAGTTCCTGATCCGTCTGAGCGGTGTACGGATATAGGGCGACATAAATACCGATGAAAAGATGAGACATTGCGATCAGTGTTGGAGGGTGGTTCAGTAGTACGATTTGAAAAAGTGATGGAGGCTGAAGAAGAGGGTCAGGAGGATAAAAACGTCAAGGCGCAGAACTCAGGAGTCTATTGGGCCACCAAAACAACAATTGACGGTGCTAGTTCAGGCCTGGAGAGCGAAGCGGATCCCTTGAAAGCCACGAAGAGGAAGTACGCGGTGAGATCTAGAGGTTGCTGAGGGAGGTGCGAAAACAAGAAAAAGAACGGAGAGCTTAAAATAACCCGCTCGATGGTTTGGCTCGTACGACGGTGGCCTCTATTTCTCCATACTCGGGTGAAATTACTATGGGCACTGCTTAGGTCAGCACGCGCGCTTGATTCAGGAACGTGTGAAGAGATTGATAAACCCGTTTCGGTGGTGACTAACCGCTGACTCATGAGGATTTTCTCAGCGGAGCCTCGTCAAATTATGGCACCAACAGACGAAGAAGACAAGGCCGCTAACGCTTGACCATGACGAACGACACGCCGGAAAAGCACCAGGTCCCAAACGAGATCACAGATGACGAACTATACAGGCACACCTCTCAGTACAGGCTGTGGTCTATGACCAAGGAGAAGCTGGAAGCAACTCGCCGCGCGACGCACGAGCGAGGGGCCGAAAAGACAAGACAGTCGCTTGCTAGCAAAGCGCAAGAACTAGGCGTCACGATCACCCAGGAACAGATCGACAGCATTATATTGTCGTACGACGAAGAACAGCTGCTGGTGTTGGCGTACGCGGCCAAGGTCGAAAATATTGCGCAGCTCTTCAACATGCCGTCACAAGTCAAAGCCACGGCCGTTTCTTACTTTAAAAAGTTCTACCTTGTGCACTCCGTCATGGACTACCATCCCAAGAACATCCTGTATACGTGTGTGTTTCTGGCCGCCAAAGCAGAGAACTTCTTTGTGCCCGTCGCCAAGTTCTGCTCGCACTTGCCCAAGTCCGAGCCTGCGCACATTCTTGACCTTGAATTCCTGGTGCTCGAGTCGCTATCGTTTACGCTAATGGTCCAGAATGGAATTAGGCTGTTGCACGGGTTTTTTTTGGATCTGCAGGCAGTGCTTCCAACAACGTCGAAGGAGGTACTGGGCGATGTGCTCAACAATGCCCGCACCCTGTTACTGAGCGGATTGCTCTCTGATGCATTGTTCCACTTTACGCCGCCACAGATTGCAATTGCAGGCTTGTCACTGGCCAACGAGGAGCTCATCAAGCAGTACCTAGAAACCAAGTTCACGGGCGGCGAGTCTGGGGGCAAAATCAGCGTCGACGACGACGGCCCCGGTATTCACCAACTCTCTGTCCTTTTCGACGTCATTGCCGACTGCAGGGCCACGCTGAAGAACTTCCAAGTGCCCGACTCAGCCAAGTACAAGGAGATTGACCGCAAGCTGCACACGAGCTTGCACCCGCAAAAGTTCCTAAACCCGGCAAAGCGAAAGCTGTCGAATGTCAGCGCACGACCGCCAACAAACCTCGACGCCGGTGGTGCTACGGATTCGGGCAATTCGGAGTCGCCGTCGGAAGTGGGAGTACCAGTGAAAAGGATCAAGTTGACTGTGGAGGAAGCAGCACCGCAGGATCCTGCCCCATGAAGACTACGAGGGGTGTGGGAAGGTATTACATGTGTATCTTGTAGTTGTATTTATCAAGCATTATCATACTGAAACATTCATTTAAGTCAATGGCTAATATATATGTAGTAGATCTATCACAGAGGGATAGCACCTGCAATGGTAAAGTCGCGGTGTGTATATTCAATGAGCTGCAATGTCTGTGGTGGTATTTGGGTGTCTGTAGTTGGGATCTGCTTCACAAAGTATACAGTTTGAATTTTGGTAGCATAAAGTCATAACAGGCCGTATAAGACCACTTTCGAAATCAACCGAAGACCCACCGCCGCCTCCTGTCTGAGTTCATCTCGAGATCACTGTCTCTTCCGTCATTTCAACTATTTCAAGGTAAATTGTGTTTAGTCAGTTCCATTGATCGCAAGTCGGCAGAAACGCTCCGGTTGGCGCTCTGACAAATCCAGTGGGAACGGCTAAGGAAAATAAAGTTGTGGGGAAATTGCGAAAAACCTCGGCAAAAAGAAGTCGATAGTTCGAGGAAGCTTCGAAACCAAAGGCCCCCACATACTACTGAGCAGAAGGCGTGCTACGCGTACACGTATATATTCAGGCCGATACGTCAATAATTTGCCCGACATTCTACAGCAAGTTCCTACACCGCGCACCATGTCCAACCTTCTCATCAAGACCGTCATCACAGACGCCCACCACCCACGCTCGCTACGCGGGTCTACACTCAACGAAAACGACCGCCTCCAAGTAGCTTACAACGTGTACACAGACCGGCGGTTCGCAAACAGCAAGGTCAAGGGAACCCACCGCCAGGTCAACCTTGCATTTATGCACGGCGTGGGCTTTTCAAAGGACACTTGGAACTACATTATTGAAAAGTGCTTCGATAATTACGGCGACAGGCTGGGAACAGTGATTGCCCTTGATGCCGTCAACCACTGCGATTCGTATGTGCTCAACAAGGGCAAGCTCGGATGGATCTGCACGTGGGAAGACTACGGAAGAGATTTGGTCAAGGTGCTGAGAGACTTGGATCTCAAGGGAGGCACTATCGTTGTTGGCCACTCCATGGGCGGGGCGGCCGTTTTGCACGCTGCAGCGCTCGAAAAGCGCCTGATTGACAGCGTGGTGACTATTGAGCCTGTGTGTTTTGTAGACAAGGCTAAGTATAAGGGCGATCCTAAGGTCCGCAAGGCCAGGGTCCGTCTGCTCGAAGCCCTCGGCCGGTCGTCTGCAGAGTCGTTTCCCAATGTCGAAGCGTTTGACAAGTTCTACCGCTTCAAGAACATTACCAAGACGTTTCATCCACGGGTGCTGGACGATGTGATAAAGGCGCACACTGTGGTTGATCCGGAAACAGGGGTGACGACGTTCAAGACACCCAAGCACATGCAGCTAGTCATGTATGAAGCGTCCATTCTTTCCATGTGGCACATTCCAGAGCTAGCGAGCACAATTGACTGTGAGGTTTGCCATATCATTGGAGCCGACTCGACGTGGAATTCGCCCGAGACAGCCCCCACGTTGCGCTCGAAGCTGGTTTATGGCACGGCCGTCGACATTCCCAAGGGCCTGCACTTGGTGCCGATGGAAATGCCTGACGAGACATTTCAGGCGATGCAGGCCTTTATCGAGAAACGGATTGCACGAATCGAAGAGCTGGCAATCGAGGATTACGGCAAGAACCCAAATACGCCACAGGAACGCGAGGATTTCTATTGGACCAACGCTGAGAAGGCAAAAGAGCTCTTTACGTCTGGTAAGAAAATCTTGTATAGTCGTTTGTAGTTAGACAAGCCAATAGGGCTTGATATTTCAAATGTTGGAAAAAAACGTTGTCACGAGGAACTCCACGCGGAGCTACTATAAACAAGACGTCGCTGGAAGGAGCAGGATCTGAATCAGACGCGAGTTCCTATCTGACCCGACCGAAAAGAAGAGAGCGCCGCCAGGGAGGTGGGTGGCAGAGACTTGGCTCAGTCATGGACTTGATCGTATTCTCGCCCGCAGCCAGTTCGATAGCCATCTTGAGCCCTGTGACTGGCACTTGAATACAAGGAGCCTCCGAATGCCATCCCGTTTGGGTAAAACCCAAGGTGTCACAAGTGTGGGCAACTTGCAAGGCAAGGCCCGCACAGAGCCAATGAAAACGCAGAAAACAAAGCGCACACAGGGTGTCATGACCTTCAAAGATACGCAGCAAAAAAGGGTCCCAGATAGCGAGTCCAGAGCCTGAGGATTAGAAATGAGCTCCATACGGCAGGCAGGCAGCCTGGGCTTTGGTGTTGGGCTTTGCAAGACGCTGGCGTTTGCCTGCAGCTGCCCAAAGCTCTTCGTTGGCGATGCCCGTGCGCGATACGGAACAAGCTACGGAACAACTGGACGGAACAATTCTACGCGGAACGATGGCGCGGAATTATCCAATTCTACGGGACTTCGAGGCCTTTGCGCCACGCGGTACCAAAGACCGCTGGAGGAGGCAACTGTTGCCTATTTTTTTCATTTTTTTTCATTTTTTATTGTGGATTTGCCTGTTGCGGGCAGTGACGTTGTGGCTGGCGGCGGAAGAGAACGGGTGGCACGTGACGCGCTGTTCCGAAGATGAAAAATTACCTAAGCGCCATCATATGACTAAGACTGTGGTGCGGCTGTGCCAACGGCCGTCCAGCGCGTCGCAGGCCAAAGGCGAAACAAGGCAAAGCCCTTGGCAGCAGCAGCGGCGGAGAAGCGCAAAGGGCAGGAATACGAGACGCTCCCAGCAGAGCAATGAGCGCAAGCGATCCCACTCCCCTCGAGCAGATAAACAGAGCAAAGCCAGGCGCAAAAGTATATAAACAGCCAAAACACCGGGCGGAATAAAAAAGAGTTTCAAGCACATCTCTTCTCAAACATCTTCAGCAACTTGCTCAATACTTAATACTCGTCTACACAATGATATCTTATTCTCTGATACACTCCCCTGCACCCCTCCTCAGACCCACTTCTAGAATCGCAGCTTCCATCCTCATCCCCTCTGTCCGCTCCTTCTCAAGTTCTCTGCTCCGCAATGGACACCAGAAGGAAATCCACGAGCACTGGACAAAGTCCCTGGCAGACCTAAACTACCCTTCCAACGAAAACTCCATCACCTCGTCCAAGAAGGATACGCGCTTTGTCGTGAGCTGGGAGCACCCCGAGGCAACCCCAGAACAAATCCGCGCCATCACGGTCTCCCACTTGACACCCACGACCACAACCGACAAGATTGCGTTAAACACCCTGCTGCTGATCAGGAAAACGTTTGACTTCTTTACTGGGTACCACCACCCCCCTGCCGGCCAGGAGGAGAATCCAAGGTTCAAGATGACCGAGGATAAATGGCTCGAGCGCTTTGTGTTTTTGGAAAGCATTGCTGGAGTCCCCGGCATGGTCGGTGGCATGGTCCGCCATCTCCACAGCTTGCGCCTGATGCGCCGCGACAAGGCCTGGATCGAGACGCTGCTGGAAGAGGCTTACAACGAGCGAATGCACCTGCTCACCTTCATGAATCTGGCGAAGCCCGGCGTGTTTATGCGTCTCATGCTCCTCGGCGGCCAGGGCGTCTTCTTCAACCTCTTCTTCGTAGCGTACCTCATCTTCCCGCGCGTGTGCCACCGCTTTGTGGGCTACCTCGAGGAAGAGGCCATTGTCACCTACACGCGGTGCATCGAAGACATTGAAGCCGGCCGCCTCCCCGGCTGGCGCACTCGCCCCGCACCTCCCATTGCCATTGACTACTGGAAGATGCCCGAGAATGCAACGATGCTCGATCTCATCTACTACGTGCGCGCCGACGAGGCCAAGCACCGTGAGGTCAACCACACGTTTGGCAACTTGAACCAGAAGCATGACCGCAACCCATATGCGCTGAAGATCGTCGATGACGAACAAATGAAGCCTCAGCCCAGTGTCGACTTGAGTGCCCCGAAGCCAACCGGCTGGACACGCGAGGAAATCGCAGCCTAGCCTTTGTCAAACCTGCAAAGACATGTCAGGTCCAGAGTTGATCTAATTTTCCATTATCCTTCTATTTTCATGAAACAGTTTGTTTCTATGCGTGTATATATAAATCTCACTTTTCTTCTCATTTAGGTTAATCAAGGTTCCATTTTTATTTTTACGTTCAAGAGCGTTCAAATGCCGTAGCTATTTACGCTTGATTTGTGATACACAACTACATTAAGCGATGATGAAGAATTACTCAAGACTTGCGCCTTGGGCCTTTCTGCCAACTTATTACGCTTTCTATCTTTTTTTCAAGGTGGATTCCTTGCACACGATTCACTTCCCTATTCTCTCGGATTCATTTACACAACTTATTTAAATTAAAATTCTTGTTAATGCTCTAGTATCCAAAAGCCTTGAGCGCCTGGGAGGCCTCGGACGACTCGACAGACTTGGTGGCAGCAGCAATCTTCTTGGTAAGAGCAGTCTTCTTGGCGTAGTAGGCAGCGGACTTGACCTTGCGTCTCTCCTCCAGACGGGAGACAACGTCCTGGTACTTCCAACCAACCTCGTGACTCAGACGGCCAACGGTGGTGTACTTGCGGCCGGGCTTGAGTCTGAGGACACGCAGAGCCTGGGGAACAACAACACGCTTGGTACGGTCGTAGGGAGGGGGGACACCCTCAAAGACCTTAAGGCGCTCCAAAGCGGCGGCACCACGAGCAGTCTTGTGGGGAATCATACCACGGACAGTCTTGTAGAAGATGCGGGAGGGGGCGCGGAAGTGGAAGGGACCGTGGGTCTTGTTGTAACGGGTTCCCTTGCGCAGGTAGGCGTGGTACTTTAGCTTGGCGCGGAAGAACTCGCCAGAGATGTTGAGGGCCTCAGTGCGGACAACAACGACCTGCTGGCCGTTGAGGATCTGCTTGGCGACAATGGAGGCGAGACGACCAAGAAGGTGTCCCTTGCCTGAGGAGGGTTAGCATTCTGCCTAGGTTGAAAACAAAAATGATGATGATAAAAAAACTTTCAACTGAAATTTCAGCGTGCGTTGATCGATACGATTAGCACAAACAACACAGGAAAACAACAGGGTCTCCCTCATTATGTCGCACTGAATTTCCAGCTGAGTCGTGAAGCAGCAGTATCAAGACATACCATCAATAACTACGACAGACGCGGTGCTCATTGTTGTGATGTTGGTGTCGAACAGGTGTTGGTGAATCCGGTCGATTGCAAGAGAAAAAACGGGAAACGTAAAAACGCAGCAGGGAAAATGCGAAAAAAGAGTGGCATACTGAAATCTACCTGCCTATTCCGGCCCTCCCCACGCTGGCTCGCAGCCTAAATGGCCCTTACCCTCTATGGACACACAGAAGCTGAGCTAAGCGCCCAATAAAGAAAGAAGTGGCAAATATACGGGGACGGGTATATTGAGGACTGGAGTCAAGCTAGGGCTTTAGGGCTTTCAAAAACTATCATGAAACTTCTGCGGAGTCGCTGTTCATCGTCGTCGCCATCACGATGAGTTTGGGGAGCACAGGGAGCACGATGAGCTCCGGGAGGACAGAGAGCACGATGAGTTCGGGAGCACAGAGAGCAACGAGGAATAATATGAACGAAGTAACAAATAATACCAATACAAGACGGCGCTAATAACGATGCGATACCAACGCTTGCAAGCCAACGACAACGGATCAGGCACGATTACCTCCAGACGGCTTCTCAACTTTCTCGAGGGCAGTGTCATGATTATCCTGAGACACAGAAAACACACTATACTATCCGACTCTAGTGGAATTGGTGCACTTGGCTGTGCTGAGTATCCCATTTGATCTTGTCTCAGTCTCTTACGGGTCTGATCCGAATACCCTTGACACTTCTTTTTTCAGAGCCAGTATTCTCTTTCCCCAACCACAGTGACACAAATACTAAACGAAAAGACTCCCAGACTGCAGGAAGCAGTTGAGCTAGAACCGGTGAACAAGAATCCCAATTTACAGCCTTCGGTTGCGCTCTTCTCTGGCACTCACATCTGTGGCGCCTAAAGATAGCAATAGAGCTAGGACATGGAAACCGTGACTTCGCCTTTATATTTGTTAGTGGGCTCTGGACATTGGTGTTGTTCCTCACCGGGCCCCACAAGGGCAGTGGCGCTCATAGCACCTTGGCCCTTCATCTATGCGCAAGACTGCCCTTCCGTAGACCTGCTCGCCGATATACTACCCCCATAGACTGCCCGTAGACCGCTTTATTAGTACTTCTGTCCTCGTACTGCTGAAACAAGATATATTTTCCATCTGAAGAAGCTCTGCAATAGCCGCTTTTGACTTTGGGTTGTTTTGTTGTGCCAGCGTCTTGTTTGACCAAATCTTGTTTAAACACAATATTGTTATTTTAATTTTTTTTTAGTTACAGCTCCTCCTCACTTCAAGATTTACATCCTCCCTCCCCTTCCTTGCCGCGCCCTCACTTGCAACACCCCAGCATTTTCTTTGCTCAGCACTTTCTTGCATCCTTTACTTTATCGCCTGAGCATTTGCTACCACCCTGCCAGCCCGCTCTCTCGCCGCGTCGCGTGAGTTTCTGAACATTTCCTACAACCTCTCCTTTCCGTCGCCATGTCTGATGATGCCCACCCACAAGAAGCCTTGGGCGACTTACCTCAGAGCACCCAAGCCGTAGAGACTCCAATACATTCTCAGCAGCCTGTATCTCATATCCAACAACGCCAGCGCCGTTCTGGCTCGCCCAGCTCTGCGGGCTTTGACTTTGCTGAAACTCCCTCAAACAACATACAAAACCCTCCCTCGGCCACTCCTACTTCTCATGCGCCTCAGCCCGTCCTGTCTGAACCCTCTGTCACCGCTCTTAGCACCGATAATTTGTCTGGTGTTGCTGAGCCTGAAGACGCCTTGTCGAATAACTCCGAGGCGTCGCTAGCAACACCCACTCTAAAACTCACTTTACTGTGCACAACTGGTGCGCGAGTTTTGCTCGCACTCGACAAACAGTTCATTGAAGACCACAGCCTCCCTGTCAAGGACGCCGAGTCCATCAATGTCGGCCAATTCAAAAAACTCATTTATGACGAGTGGATGAATGCCCAGAAGCAGGCGGAACTGGGCGGCGGCGACACAGAAGAAGCAGAGCTCACTGACAGCGAAGACCTCAAGGCGACCAAAAATTTCGCAGACGCAACCGCTGCCAAAACTCTTTCCAATACCCCTACCGACGACACGTCCAACGACAAGACTCAGACAAAGAACTGGGGTGCAGTGCTTGCTGCCTCCGTGCCACTTACACCTTTCTCCCCGGACCACATCCGTCTGATCCACCTGGGCAAGGTGCTGGTCGACGAATACACCCTTGAAGACTACAAAATCACGGCGGCCAATTCGTTCAACGTCATGCATCTATCTGTGCGCCCCGAGAACACTGGCAAGGAAAAGAGTGGCCGCAAATCCCGTGTCAAGACCGGCTTGACGGGAAGCGGCAACACCAGCGGAGGCGCCGGAGGAAACGGAGTCTCGCGACTCATGCAGTCAAGCTCGCGAGGCGACGCCGGTGCGGGCGACGCAAACGCACAAGAACAACATCACCGGTCTGGCTGTTGCATTATCTGTTAAGAACTATCTGACCACGAACACTTACTCACTCGCACAACCATTCTCCTTTCTGTCTGTCTGACTTTCTCATGCCCTAGTTTTTTTTTTTTAAATTTTTATTATTTTATCATCACCTTTATCTCCCCTTTTCTGTTTCCCCATCTCTTGTGTTATTTTCTTATAGTCATAATATTTATTTATTTGTCACTCTCCAAGTCCAACCGCTGTCCCAGCTCCATACTTTCATGGGTCTTCAAAACATCGCTCACAACGAGTTTTATTTCCTTTTATAAAACTTATAACATCTCGGTATCACAAACACAAAAAAACAAATCCCTTAAAGAAGCACAACTAGAAAACAAGAAACCCCAAAAAACAAACAAAAAACAATACAAATGATAGTAATAAAATAAGAAAAAAAAAAAGACAAGTTACACCTAATTCGTTCATATCTTCCGTTAAAAATGATGTGTGTGTGTGTGACGATTCACGATCGCGGGGTATTCTTTACTTGACCTTTTCAGGCGAGCCCTCGTTGCTCAAGACTCCACTGAACTTTGGAATCTTTCTGAACCCTCTGTATTTCCAAGTTAGCTCAACTCAAATCACTAGCAAAAAACAATGGACAAAACTTACCGAGTCAAATCAACATTTTGTAAATCGCCCAGGCCCTCGTCGCCGCCGCTGCCACTCTTGGGCGCGAGGCTACTTCCTCCAGGGCAAGAGAGCCCACTGCCGCCGGTGCGGTCCAGCGACGACACCAGCGGGCTCGAGTACTTGGTCGGACTGAAATCGGCCGCCCTCACTGGTGTGCTGTTGAGCTGCATGAACCGCCAAAACGGCGCCGGCGAGCTGGCAGGCATGAATGAAGAGGGCAGCTGTTGCTGCTGCGCGGACGTGGGCGGCATGAGCTGCAGGTTGGATTTCATGGGCGCCGGCGTTTGGCTGACGCTGGCTAAACTCGCGACTATGTTAGAGCCTGCTCCGGTAGTGCTGCTGGGCTTGGTGGCGCTGGAAGGCAGCTTGGCGGCACTGTCGTCGGCAGGTGTAATGCTGCTCAGGCTGGTGTTGGCCGTGTTGATTGCCGAAGATGTCGAGGATCCAGTCGACACCAAGCTGGTGGTACTGCTATTGTTACTGGCGTTAGTGACGGCGCGTGAAAGAGTCTCTGCAGTGATGGTCTTGTTAATGGGCGTCACTTCAGCCATCTTGACGGTGCTTTGAGGAATTCCGCCCTTCCATGCGCCTTTGCGGCTACCACGGTCAGGTGTGTATGCTTCCAGCTGTGAGATGGGAGCTGCAGGGTACCGATGGCTCGGGGACGGTGTTGATAAGGATGTATCGCTCACTGCGGAATATCCATACTGGTCGCTGTACCCGACTGCATCGCTGATGACCGTCTTGCGCGGCGTTGTGAAGGTTTCACGCGGGGCAGCATTTTCCTTGTGCATTTCGCCAACCTTAGGCGACACAGGTGCCTTCATCTTGTCTGCCTTTGGTGCGACACGCAGTGGGGAAGTCGCAAGCCCAGCCACGACGGTGGCGGCCTCCACATCAACCGCTTCTGTAGCCAGATTAAGAGTCGGTTGCGACTCCATCAGCGGCAGCGGATTGGGATTACCAGGACCAGCATTCATACTTGCGGTTGACGACGCCCTTGATCGCGCAGCAGACGTGGATGCGGGTGCGCCATTGTTGGCCTGTTTTAGATGAACCTGTCTTTGCATCTGAGCAAGTGTGTTCTTTCCCTTAATATGGTCACCTTGCATGGCCTTCTTGAGAAACTCTTCCTTGTACTGACTAACGATCTGCCATTTCATGCCTTTGCCCGGTTCGTCTGCACGTCGAGGGACTTTTTCAAAGGCCTTATTCAGCGACAAGTTATGACGAATCGAGTTTTGCCATCCTGACTTGCTGAAGCGGTAAAATGAGTACCTTGACGAAATCCACTCATAAATATCAGCAAGCGACATTTGATGATCGGGTGTCGTCAGGATTGCTTGTGAGATCATAGTAGCATAACTGAAAGGAGGCTTAGTATCCTTTGCATCCTCGTGCGACAAGTCCTGGTCAAAAAACTGCGTGCCCGCCGAACTGAACCAAGGCCGTGACATATTTGCAGGCCCTTTACTGTAAGATTGCTTTGCTTCATATACAGGCTGAACATTTGTAGAGAACTGGGTGGTATAGCCAGTGGGGATGCTGTTGTAGGAATAGTTGTTGTTTTCAAAAACCACTGGCTGAGGAGGGTATTGATTAAATTGGGGTTGAGCCATGGGTTGAGCTGGATACATGGGGAGCTGATTGTTAACAGCGAGAGGATAGACATTGGGAAACTGTGGCTGACTTGGCAACTCGTCGGTGAACGGGCCTTGACTCTGTGGAGGCAGCTGCTGTTGCTGCAAAGGGACCTTTTGGAACGGGTCTTGCGACATGACCGAGGTGGCTCCCTGCTTGAATGAATTTCCAGCAATGGCCAACTTTTTGCGAAAGCCCATTGCTATCTTTGGCTTGATGTCAGGTAAGACAAACATCATTTGAACACCACCAATATCCAGCACATTCCCGCTATACAGCCTTGTTGTTCCTTCTTTAAGTAGGACCCTATCAACCTTGACACCATTCCGCCCACAGATGCTGAGCTCCCAATGTTCTCCGTTATATTGAATAGTAGCATGTTTGCGCGAAACAACTTTCGCTGGACCTAGATCAATCTGCACTTCGTTGTCACCGGTAGCAGGCTCGCTCGTACGGCCTATAACGACGTTGAGGGAGCGCACATAATAAGTCCATGAAGATCCAGCGAGTTTCGCATAAGCTTGAACATTGGTGCTCGAAGTTTTGTGATTAGCGTAGTCGACTGCCACCTGGATTTTTGTATCTGGTAACGCTAAGCCTGAAATTATAAAATCGATTTCGTCGTTTGTAAGATCTGTTTCTAGGTCACTCTTGGGGGACATGTTAGAAACAAGCCATATTTTAAGAACAATATGCTAGATGGCGAAATACTTACCACTCGGCGCTTTTTAGGTAGAGGAGAGTTGGTGAGGGAAAGATCCACGATGGTCGCTTGCCTAGTTGCCGGCTCCATACGCGACAGCTCGGATTTGGCGGAAGTCGAGCATCGCTTTGGCGATGGCGGCATTGCAAAAAGTGTGAGAAATGTGCAGTAAAAAGTGCTTCCAAGGATTCGACAGATATCTGGATGCTGACGGACACTGCCAGGTCTCTATAGGTCGAATATAGAGGATTGCAGAGATGAATAATGGATGGTCTGCTCACAGGTAGGGGCAGAGGGGCAGCTGGTGTATTAATAAGCTAGGAGTAACTATGAGAGGGAGGTAGTTGGATATATCTAGATATATCGAAATGGAGCCTGGGTATATATAACTGGATGGGATCCAAATAGATCTGAACGGGATCTCAACGGGGTATCGGCGTGGAGTATACAGAGCGTTGGAGAAGCAGCGGAAGTTTCACGAGACTCAAAAGTAAACAAAAGGAAAACTCTGCGCTTGTTATTGTTTGTGTGGGTTGCCACAGCAACGCCCAATCTGGAAGTAATTTAGGGCTAGGAATACTAAAACTCACGTGACATAAACAAACAATAAACTCACGTGACAATCTGGAAAAACACAAGAAACACAGAAAACACAGAAAACACAACAAACACAATTTACGCATCATGACTTCCCTTTGGCTCGCGGGGAGTCGACGAGGCGACGTGGCAGCCACACAAACGCCGTCGAACTTGCTCGCCTTGAGTCTTCCCACAGCCATTTTCCACTCCCACAGCCAGCGAGTTCCACCTCCTCCACCTCCTCCTCCTTCCACCGCAAAAACTCGCAAAATCTTTTTTTTTTTTTTTTTTTTTTCATTTCTGTTTGCCAACGAACAAGACGAAGGAAACGGAATATCAAAGAAAAATCAAAAATATCCACCACCACCACCACCACCAAAACAGCCATAGCACCACGACTGCCCACCAACTACCTCATCTCACAATCGTCACCGCAGTTGCTTTCATCGTAGTCCACTCGCTCTTCTTCGCTCTCATCTCTTCCTCCACCACCACAATTACACGTAGCCCTCCAGAGCGAGCGTGGCGTTAACGTGCTAAGTAACCTCTCCCCAGCTCAATCCAAGCCTCTCGCAACTCCGATTCCTGTTGCACTCTCTCAATGACTCGACGATCCTACACGCCGACACTCTCGTCCTCACAGCAAAACCTCCTGCCACTGACCACAGACGACCTACCCAAATCTTCAACGTCTTCCCAAGAGCCCTCTCTCACTTCATCCCACCATCACCACAAGCCACAAGGCCTGTCTACATTTGCCATGCCAGGCTTGCCATCCCTCAGCAGCTCGAACTTGCCCACCTCTTCTAGAATGGCTGGCCGATCTCGCCCTTCTGGGCCAAACAAGTTTAGATCTCCATTCAATGGCTCTTCCGGATTCAAGATCCCAGTAGTCATCAGACGAATCTTTCGTCCTCCAACCCTGGACTTTGAGACAGCCGTCTGGGAAATTTTCTACCTCATAGTCTCACCCACAAAAGTCTACAAATCTCTCTATTACCACAAACAAACGAAAAACACTTGGGCAAGAGATGATCCTTCTTTTGTCATTCTCCTTTCTAGCTTTATCACCGTGTCAGCGCTGGCATGGGGCCTCGCCTATTCCTCGGGAATCATGGGAATCCTTCGTTTAATGCTATATATGGTACTCGTCGACTTCCTTGCAACAGGCGTCATTGTGGCTACCGTAGGCTGGTTTCTAGCAAACAAATTTCTCAAACAGAGCAAGCGCGGCGTCATGTCCATTGGCGGCGATGGCGAATTGGAATGGGCTTACTGCTTTGACGTACATTGCAACTCGTTTCTCATCATCTGGCTCTGCCTCTACGTGATACAGTTTGTTTTGCTACCCGTCCTGACAAAGTCAAACTGGATGAGCATGTTCCTCGGCAACACCCTCTACTTGTTTGCTCTGTGTTACTATTTTGTCATTTCTTTCTATGGCTACAATACCATGCCATTTCTCGATCACACTGAGCTCATTCTGCTCCCAGTACCTGTGCTGTGCGTCCTATACGTGTTCAGTCTCTTCGGCTTTAGCATGGTCAAGACCATGGTCCATCAGTACTTTGGTTAAACTTTTCACGGATTCTAGAACTCTTGCATAGGAAATATCATCTTGTTTACCTGTAATACACATTTCATATCTTGCTCATTCAGTCATTATTAGCGTTAGTTGAATTGGAAAATCCCCGAAAACTCAAGCTTTCCTCCTGTAAAGGGCGCGTAGAAAATGACTCGTGCCTGCGCTTCGGGGCGTGCAATAAAGTCGATACGGATATTCCCATTCTCTCGCTGGCAAATCAGCTGGTACTTCTTGCCCGTCAAGTCTTCAATGTCGTTGTAGTTGAGACTCCCCTGGTACACTCCCGTCACGCTGCGTGCTACTGACCCTGTCCCTGAAATTGGCGTATCTGTAACCTTGAGCTATATGAAAAAGTAGTTAGCATTATGATACCTCTCTGATTGAATTGGTAATGCTCTGTGCCTTACCTCAAGAGACGCTATTCCAAAGACAGAGCCAAACATTTGCACGCTGGCCGAGTGGGCGTAGGTGAAAGTGCGAACTTCTTCTGGCGCACTAGGTTCACTCATGGTAATAGCATCCAATATCGTACTTTCAGTCTTTATCCTCTTCGGTGCGGTTAGGTCTGTTCGTAGTCGTCCTCGCCGCGAGACCTGAATAATTTCTACGTTGGAAGGTTGGGAATTTTACTGCTGAGAAACAAAAAACACCAACTTCCAATTACTGCACGACCCAAACCATCTCCAACCCCACCGCCCTCCGTCTTCCTTATCACTGAAAACCGCTGAACGCCCAGTCAATCTCACGCCACGATGGAAGACTGGCATGAGGTATGTACAGACGCCTTTTGATCAATAGCACTCACTCACTCTTGTATTGCAGACCACACGCGTCGCTGGCTATCACATACCATCGCGTGCACCCAGCTCCCTTCCAGATTATAGCTTGACGTGCTTGGCCTTTGACAACCAACAGGACATTCTTTGGACAGGCAATTCAAAGGTAACTACCATTCCTACTGTTTCTCTTTATTAATAATTTTTTTGTTGTTGGCCATTTTACTGATCCAGCACTCATTCACAGGGACAAGTGTCTTCCTTCTATGGTAGTGCTATGAGACGATACACATCTTTCAAATCTAGCAAGTCCCCCACCAGCCAGATACTTTGCCACGACAAGTATGTTATCTCTCTTAGTGCCAGAAGTGTCAAGCTCAACAACCGGCGAGGACTCCTGAAGAATGCTTACAACGACGAGACATTCAAATCATTGTCCTGTATGCAGCTGGGAAAAGATACTCATGAGCTCATTCTTGGTGGTAATGAGGATCAAATTCTCAAACTAAATTTCGATACTGGAAATGTCTCGAAGGTATGTTAACGATTCATTCACCGGGTTAATTAGCTAACTCTCAAGATTCCTTATAAGGGGACTATCAAGAAACTAGCGAGAGCAAGCCACTCCATTGCTGCCGGCCGCTCAGACGGATCCGTCGATATAATAGACTACAATTCAGGTCAAGTTGTGAAATCCTTTCATGCCCATGGAGGCCTTATCTCTGATATGGACTCAAAAGAAGCAATTCTCATGACGTGCGGGTACTCTCAAAGAAAAGTGGGATTTGTGCTTGATCCCTTGATTAACGTTTATGATCTTCGCGCTGGCAAGTCTCTACCCCCGATTCCTTTTCCTGCCGGTGCAGGCTTTGTCCGCCTTCATCCCAAGTTGTCCACCTGTGCTATTATTGCGTCTCAAGGAGGCCAGATCCAACTGCTAGATTTTGCAAACTCCTCAAATGTCTATCTTCACCAGGCAGACCTCAGCTCGCAGTTAATTGGCATGGAAATATCGCCTTCAGGAGACTATATGGCTTTAACAGACGGAGCTTATGTGCAATTATGGAATAATTCGAATTCATCTTCGCAGTTTTTGGAGTTCCCCAATCCAATGGAATTTCCTGTTGTAGATATGGGCGGTGTGCCACTTGATTTGGACGATCCCAGTATTCCTCTAAGTTCAGTAGGCATGCCATATTACAAGGAAGAGCTGCTTTCGTCGTGGTCGGACCCAAATTTTGTCTTTGAAACTGGAATGCCCTCATCACCAATCTCAACTGACATGCTCGTCGACATGAAACCAACCGATTTCGGAGGTTACGCTGGATTCAGCAAGAACAAGCTTCGCAACACTGTTCAGAAATACGTTTCGTTTGAAGAAATGAAGAAAAACACTGCTAGTGTTCCGCGGTTCATCAGCGAGCGTTTACGTAGCGGTGAGGCAGAAAACTTTACGGACCTTTTCACAGATACAGACAGTACCAGCAATATGATACCCAAAATCTATCGCAAGTTGGAAATCAAATACAGCAAATTTGGCATTAACGACTTTGACTTCAAGGTATTTAATGAAACAAAGTATTCTGGATTAGAAAGCCAACTTGCGAATGCCTACTGCAATCCTCTCCTACAAATCTATAGATTTTCTCCAGTCTTTTTCAAGTTTGCTTTGGATCACCTAACACACAACTCCCTAGAAGGGCGGTCCTTATTAAGGGAACTTGGACTTTTGTTCGATATGCTGGAAAAGGCAAACGGAGAACACTGCCAGGCCCGCAATTTCTTGAAGACCCTTAGTCAAATTCCTCAAGCTGTTGCACTAGGTCTTCTTTTTGATGACCATGAAAGCTCGCACAAAATCACAAGCGAAGGAATTTTGCTTCAGTCATTTTGCCGATTTCTTATGGAGCGCATCGCTGTCGATGAGCGCAATATTGAGTCTGGACAGAATGATAATGAAATTGAACGTATCACTGGCTGCCCGACAACAGTTAGCACTGTTGTGCAATTCTGCGGAACAACGACTTCACGCGCAACGATTAATTACAGCATCGAGCTATGGTGCCCAAAAGTTTTTCAAGTGCAATCTAAACCTACTTTTGTAGACTGTTTGCAAGGGAGCTTGAACAGAATGGTACAGACTCGAGGTTGGTGTGATACTTGCCGCAAGTACCAAATCATGAATACAACTAAAGTTGTTCACAAACTACCACAGTTGATCAATATACATATTCCTATTGGCAAGAGCCAAAACCATCCGCCCGGCGAAATCATGACGGGAATGGGAATGAAACCATCACAAAGCATCCCAGAAGTGTTGCTTGACGAACGGTTTTGGCGAGTCAAGAATTGGCCGACTCTGGAATTTGCCGCCAATACTGAGAATAATAGAGCCGTTGTCAAGCAAATGAAGGACAAAGCACCGGACGATGATATTTATGAATTATTGGGCATGGTTGTGGAAATCTCTAGTGCCGGACGACCGGACAACCATCTTATATCTTACATTCGAAGTCAGTACCGCCGAACTATTATTTCTATTTTTATTTTTGCGGATGAAGCTAACATTACAGTCGATGAAAATGGACAGAAGAAATGGTACCTGTTTAATGACTTTTTAGTGAAACAAGTGCCTGAACAAGAGGTGCTGGACTTTACTCCGAGCTGGAAACAGCCCGTACTGCTCGCATACCAAAAGCGAGAGAACCTGCCACCATTCGACTGGGAAGAATGGAAGAGCCGTCTAGACACTTCGATATTATACAAGGACCATTTTTCGGCTGGGTATGTGCTAGCTACATTAACTGCAACACACGCTAACTGTCTAGGGCACGATCTGAAATTAAGAGACAGTATAAGCTGTTAACAAGAGAGGAAGCTCCAACGCCAGGCACCTTGGTAGCAATGGATGCTGAGTTTGTGATGCTGCAGCAAGAAGAAACAGAAATTATCAGCGACGGCACTAAATCTCTGGTGCGGCCCAAACAACTTTCGCTGGCCCGTGTCTCCGTAGTCCGCGGTCAAGGTCCAGATAAGGGTGTGCCATTTATTGACGATTTCATCATTACAAGAGATACTATTGTGGACTACTTGACGGAATTCTCGGGTATCGAACCCGGAGACCTAGACCCTGCGACTTCTAAACGCGCTCTAGTGACACAGCAGACATCGTACAAGAGACTGTGGCTGTTGCTGAACCTCGGATGCGTGTTTATCGGTCATGGCCTCCACAATGATTTCCGAACGATAAGTATGTATCTCCAATTCTCATTATTATTTTTTTTGCTAACTCATGTGGTAGACATCCAGGTACCCAAATCACAGGTCCTCGATACACTCGACATTTACTTTCTGCCCTCCAGGCAGCGCCGCCTTTCACTCAAGTTCCTAGCTTGGTACCTTCTTCACGAGAACGTGCAGACCAACAACCACGACTCGATTGAGGATGCGCACACCGCCCTGCTACTGTACACCAAGTACCAGGAGCTAGTGCGTGACGGCACTTTTGAGACAACCCTTAAAAACGTTTACGCAGAAGGCAAAATGTACAACTTCAAACCACCGTCTGCGAACTCGACATGGTAAGCGATGATTAAATTCGATTTTTATTTGAAGGAGACGGGCTTCACAAGGTGATGAAACAAATATATATAAAAAAAATTTGGTAAAAAAAAAAGAATAAAACCAGTGGAAGATATGTGAAATTAGAAAAAAAGGGCGTTGAGAATGAATAGGGCTAAGTTGATTAACCAAGCTTGATTGTGCCAGTTGTGTTGCCAGCCCGTCCTTGTGCAATAGTATTGGGTAATTGTTGTGTACTTGCCTGTTGCTGCTGTTGTTGTTGTAGTTGTTGCTGTTGAAGTTGATGTACTTGAGTTGAAAGACCGCCAGGCTGTCTTTGTAGTTGCCCAATCTGCCCCTGTCTCTGCTGCTGTTGCTGTTGTTGCTGCTTCTGCGCTTGTAATTTCTGCGCCATCATCATTTGCTGCTGAGCCTGCTGCGCCTGGGCCAAAATGCTTGGTGATCCGTCCTTCTTAACTCCAGCCTGCTCGGCTCTTGCATTCTCCGCTGCCTCTAAGGGATCCTCAAAAGTGATAGTCCAAAGGCGGAACAAAGCAGATGGGAAGTTGCTTAGCTGAAATGCACCGCCGTCCTTTTGGGCGGTCCAGGTTATCTGAGACTCGAGAATACTGGACGAGGCTCTGCGCTTGGGGTTGTCGCTTTTTGCGTCGGCTAGCTTTGACGAGGTGCCTTGAAGACCGTCAGGAACAGTTATTGTTGTTTCCGAAAGGGAGAGGGTGGTTGTTTTAGGCAGACTCTGACTAAGACCTAGTCGGTCTTCCGATACTCTGTTTTGCACTGTTTTGCGCTGTTCTGCGTTCCTGACAGCAGCCCTCTTTGGATTGTTGATTGGCGTATCCCTGTTCCGAGCTCTGTAGATTCTCTGAATTGAATCCTTTAGCGGGTTAGCGTACCTCACTACATTTTGGTATTCCTTCGTGATTCTTTCGTCCTCCTTTTTACGTTCCGAATAATTCATACTCTCTGGACTTTCTATTGCTTGTTGGTCCATGCTATGCTTCTGTAGCCACAGCTTTTGCTGCGTTCGCGTAAATGAAGCCGAGTTCATCGGTGAAATTCTCTTAGAGGTATCTTCAAGTTTACCGAAACTCGATTGCGTACGACTTAGTACCGGCGCAGATGCTATTCCTGTTCTCAAAGATCTAACTGGCGAGGTGCTAGCCGATTTACCAGTACCGTAATCCAGAAAGTGCGATTTGGTGACACTCGTAGAAGAGCTGCCACTCTCAAACCCCGGACTTGACGCTCCTGAGTCTCCCATGGACGCAGATGACCCTGGTGCAACAGCCAACACTGTTTCGTTTGATATTTGCGGCTGTGCAGGAGACTCGGGAAAATGTCGCGAGGGTTTAAGACTTTCCTCTGAAATGGTATTCCAAATTGGCGTAGATGGCGGACTGTCTTCATCAGTATCGCTATCAGATCTGGGCGGCTGAGGACTAGCCTTAAACTTTTCTACAAGCCTCGTTCCTTCAAGCATGTTTGACAATGCGTTAATAGAGGTAGTACTGGCTTCGAGAGGCACACTGTCTTGTATAGGATCTTTCACTTCAGATTCAGTTGAAGGTAGTTTGGACGAAGCACTCGGGAGAAGGCTTGGCTTGTCGGAGTGCGACAGTTGCTGTTTGTACTCCGTTGTAGCCAAAGTGGGATCACTCTCAGTATGCTTCACTGAATCCGCTTCCCGGCGAATTTCGACTTCCTGTTTAACGTTAGGTGCATCTTCTAGTTCTTCAAATTCCTCCGAGTCCTCATCAGAGTCTTCCTCATCGCCAACTATAGAAATGATAGCAGGCTTTCTCTTCTGTAAGCCTCCAGTCATTCTCGGAGTTGGCCCAGCAATTCTCCCTTGAGATCGTGAAGACATTGTAAGTCCTGCTCGGCGTGTACCAGAAGCTTCCATGTTACCGCCTGTAGATGGTGACATTTTCTTGGTTAATTGATTTAAAGCCAGCGAGTCCATACTCTTAGACCGCACCACCTTGCCGTTTGAAGGCCCTGTAGCGTCATGAGCGTCGCCCGACGTCATGGGAGCAAGCCTTGCCACTTTGCTCAGACGTGTGTGAGAGGAAGCATTGCGATGTCGAGAGGTAATGACCTGCTTAGACCCAGTACGCTTGCGGATAAGCGGTGGACGTTGAGTGTGACCTTGTTCAGAGTCTGGCATAGCGAAGGATCCGTGAGCTCAGCAGTTTAGTTAAGAAGTGATGGGTGCTGGTCAAGGTGAAATGCGAGCATTCTCTGCGCCAATTAGAGGCGTGAAGTGTAACAAAAAAAAAGGAGCTGCTGTAGACGTTCAGAAGCTGTAAGAAAAAAGATATCTGCTTAGGAACAAAAAATGCGAAAGACAGTTATGGAGTTTGTGCGCGCTTGGCTGAATTCTGTAGATATCGCAGGTACTGAGGTGGTGAGAGTGAGGCCAACCTCCCAATTGAACACAGATCCACAGCTTTTCTCCATCTCACCACACACAGTAAACCCTGGAACAGGACACTGCCTCAGCCCCGACAAATCCAAGGATTGAAGATCTGACAGCGATACCACCCCTGAAACCAATGGATCTTACGCGTACTACACACGAATACGTCGAGGGCATGGTGGCCACCCCCGACGTGGCCTCAGCTACTGACCGCCAGGAAGGCCTGCGGTTTGGCACAGGGGCCACTAGCAAAATCAAAATCCTGTTGCTGGACAAGGAAACGGTACGTGAAACAGATGCTACCAGGGGATCGATACTAACAGAGCTTAGACTGGTATTATCTCACTTTGTACAACTCAATCGCTGCTTCTCAAGCGTGAAGTATATCTCATTGAGTACGTGCCACTAACGCATTTGTGGAATTAATTGCTAACCATCCAGTCGAATTGATAATGTCAATAGAGAAAAGATGCGTCATCTCAAAGCCATTGTATTTGTGCGTCCAACCTCAGACTCTATCCAGTTCCTCGTTGACGAACTGCGCAACCCAAAATACGCCAAATATGAGCTGTACTTTAGTAACGTCGTCAAAAAGAGTGCGCTTGAGAGATTGGCTGAGTCTGACGATCATGAGGTCGTTCAAAAGGTTCAGGAAGTATTTGCAGACTATTTTGTGATCAACCCGGATCTTTACTCTATGAATTTGCAAGCACCGAGCCACACTATATTCGGCGAGAATGGACCGGACAGCTGGGCTGCCGACAGCCTGAACCGTTCTGTTGAGGGTCTCTTTGGTGTCCTTTTATCGCTCAAGAAGAAACCGCTGATACGATATGATCGCAATAGCCCTATGGCTAAAAAGCTTGGGACGGAACTACAATACCATATGAAACAGGAGCACACGCTATTTGACTTCAAGACGAACAGACCAGATACCCCACCAATCTTGCTGATTCTTGATCGGAGAAATGATCCTATCACGCCTTTGCTTACGCCATGGACCTATCAGGCAATGGTTCATGAGTTGCTTGGTATCAAGAATAACAGAGTCGACTTATCAAAGGTCCCAGACATTCAAAAGGAACTTAAAGAGGTAGTGCTTTCTGGAGACCAAGATGCGTTTTTCCGCAAGAGCATGTATCTTAATTTTGGAGACCTTGGTGCTACTATTAAAGAGTATGTCAACCAGTACCAAACCAAGACCAAGTCCAACCAAAACATTGAGAGCATTGCAGACATGAAGCGGTTTGTAGAGGACTATCCAGAGTTTCGACGACTCTCTGGCAACGTCAGCAAACACGTTGCACTAGTCAGCGAGCTTTCCCGAGTTATCTCACAGCAGCAACTGCTGGAAGTGTCGCAGCTCGAACAGTCTCTGGCTTGCAATGACTCGCACAACTCTGATTTGAAGACTGTGCAAGAAATGCTGCAGCAGCCACTACTCCCTGACGATGCCAAAGTGAGGCTCGTTGCGCTTTACGGCCTACGATACCAGCATCACGCCAATTACGCCCTCAATCCTCTTTTGAGCTTGCTTGAACACGCCGGCGTCCCCAAACACCGTGCCGACGTTATCCGCACGCTCATCTACCAGTACGGCGGATCGGCACATCGCCAGGAAAATTTATTCGAGGCTGAGGGCTTCTTTGCGCGTGCCCAGAGTGGCTTCAAGGGTCTCAAGGGCGCCGAGAACGTGTACACACAGCACGAGCCGCTCTTGGAACGAACACTGAGCTCAATGATCAAGGGCAAGCTAAAAAAGTCGACGCATCCGTTCATGGATCCAGGCGATGGAAGCCTGCCTGCTTGGGCCCGCGGCGAGAGCACAGCGTCGACGAACGCACCGATGGGCGACACGGAGCGACCGCAGGATATCATCATTTTCATGGTGGGCGGCGCCACTTACGAGGAGGCGCGGCTGGTGGCCGAGATCAATGCATCCACACCGGCCGTTCGCATCGTGCTGGGCTCAACCGCAGTGCTCAACTCCAGCTCGTTCTTGGATGAGCTCGAGTATGCAGGTACGCGGTGGCCAGAGCCTGTTGAAAACACCCCAGCGGGCCGTCTGGCAGCGCGAGTAAGATAATAAATATAGTCAAGTTAATGAGTTTCAAAGCTACTTACAAGTATTTACATATGGAGAAGTAAAAAGAGAAAAAAAAAAGATGAAATGCTAGCTTGCTTAGGATCCCGATAGATTAAATTAGATAACCTGTTATTTAATTAATAAAAAAGTAAAATGTGCGTACGCATTCAGTGTATATAGTAGCTACTCACTACCATAGCAGCCAAACTTTTGTTCCCAGAGTATTAGTTTCTGTGTGAGTGCTTCCATGAGATCAAAGCTCGGTTGGTACGACTCAAACAGACAGTCGAATTTTGGATCCTTGAGGTGTTCTGCTGGTATATCCAGACCTGCTTTTATATCGTCGGACATATTGGGGATAGGCTCTCCATCGACTGGTAGTGTTGTGGGTATTTCTTCTGACGAGGGGCCAGCGCTACTTGGTTCGGCATTTGGGTAGAGTGCCTTGTACCTGACCATTCGGCACGCCAGCAGCTGTTTGCGGTCCGCCTGCTCGGTGTCCATGTCCTGCCGTGTGCGGCCAATGAATTCGAGAATGGCAGCCACACGTTTCTGCATTTCGAGAAGTGAGGTCCGTGCCTGCGGGATCCTTGGCTTTGACGGTTTGTCGACGTAGGCGCGACCCGGACGTGCTAATGAACCATTTGCACTACTCCGTGGGATCGACATTGTGCTTTCTGAAAGTCCTGACTTGCCTCGTGAATTGGTATTGCTAGAGCCGCTGCCGCCTGAGACATTGCCGCTTCCGCCGCCATGCCGAGATCGTTGCCGTTTACGTTTACTTGGGCTGGCTGCGGATAAAGATGCACTCTTCTCCGCGCCATCGGTTGCGTCTGCAGCACCGCCACTACCTGTAGCTGACGTGCCGGGCTTTAAAGACGTTGAGGAAGGAATCGATTTTGATAGTTTAGAAGACCGTGACCGAGATGATTTTTCGGCAGCCGATGAGACACCACCTTCGTCCTCCGAGGCAATGCCGGCCAGTTCTAGATTGCGTTTGCGCGACGACGACGATGACGATGATGACGAGGCAGATATAGTACCGTTCGAAGGTTTGCTAGCCGACGCGGGCGTTAATGGCGGCGGTTTGCGAGATTTTGCAGTAGGCGTGCGCGGGCGCGTGTGTGATTGTTCGTCCGACCCTGACGGCGAGTCAAGCACTGATTTTTTGGTGCTCCTGGTTGAATGCGTTTGCGTATCTTCTTCGAGCGTACCGACTGTGGTGTGGGACGGGGTTTTTGGTGAAGGAATGCCATCATTGACAGACTCCTCCAATACGCGACGAAGAGTTTCTTCGTAGGCGGCGTCGCGTGAATTCAGCGTAAGCCTTCGGCGCTCCCGCCGGGCTTCTGCGGAAGAGAGAGACTCTTTTGGATCGGGGGTGTGACTTTTCCGCGACGAGGCGCCATTTGTCGCGCTGGGGGCTGGGGACGTGGAAGATGCGGTGGTGTAAGAGGGGGGATTATTGGCTTGTTCATCGTGTTCGTGTTCCAGTGCTGGGGAAGTGGCGATATCAGCGGCAGAAAGGTCTGACTTGGTCTCTGGAGTCTTTGACTTGCGAGGGGGGTGTGGTTCTGGCTTGACGTCTTTTACTCCTGGTTCGGGTGCGTCATTGGCCTCGTCTGCGGAATATTCTTGAGGCGAGTACTTGGAGGTCTTGCCGTTAGGCCTGACAACAATAACATGATAGTCTGGCCGGCATTTTTCGCAGAAGTAGCCCTCTGGAGCCTCTTCGTCATTGAGAATTCCTACGCAGAAGCCGTGTTGCCAGACGTAGCATGTATCGCATTGGATGAAGAAGTCGGGGTCAACCGACTTCTGATGAACGTTGTTGAGTTGGAGCTCATCGTGGCCGCAGATACATCGGGTTACCTCTGCGGACTCTTCCTCGTCCTCAGAAACGTTAACCTTGGGGATGTTATCCGAGCTGCTGGAAGCCCGCGTCTTGGTCTTCTTAACGTCTTCCATGGTGAAGCTGTGAAAGATAGAGAAAAGTGAGGTGAAGAGGAGAGAAACGAGTAAGAGGGTAAAAAAAAAAATTAGAAATAAAATCCGGCAAAATCGAACAAACGATAAATAGAAAAAATAAATAAAACAAAAAATAAAATTTGTACTAAGAGGAAAAATATAAAAAAGTAGATAAAGATATATATAATGAAAATTAAAAGAGTTTTTATATGCTCTCGCGGAAAGCGTTGTTCATGAGGAGAAGGCGTTAGGACCCGGTTTGGTCGAGCTGATTTTGGAAACCAGTCCGTCAGCTCGAGCGTTGCGAAGAGCCTTGCGCACACCTACAGTGTCCAAGGGCTTGAGCAGCTCAAAGGAGCAAAGCAAGTCGCGAGACACAGACATGACGGCTGCCCAATTGCCAAACTCGCCACAGTAGTTAGGGGCTGAGAAGACAGTGACGAACTTGCGCTTGCCAAAGAACTCGTACCCGTCCTCGACCACCATGTGGCCCCGTGCAATGAGATCAAACCCAAACTTCGCGCAAAATGCATTGACAACGGAGCGGCCAAAGCAATAAGAGACACCACGATCGTTAGGACCCCAATCGGAAACAGCTTCGTCAGGATCAGACCAGAGGAGGTCGGAGAGCAAACCGACGTCGGGGATATCAGTGGGCCTTTGAATAGAGCGAATGTCATTTAGTGCATTTAGGTATGGAGATAAGCCACCATGTACACAAAAGATTTTTGCTCCAATGGTAGCTGCGATAGGGAGAGTGTTGAAGACATCCACAAAGGACTTCCATACTTTTGTGGAGGCGCGACGCTTGCACTCGTCGTAAAAGCCGTAAACTTTCGTAACAGAAGCACATTCGTGATTGCCTCTGAGTAGAAAAACGTTTTCGGGGTATCTAATCTTGAAGCAGAGGAGGAGGAGAAAGGTTTCCATGGACTGCTTTCCTCTATCGACGTAATCGCCGAGGAAGAGATAGTTTGAGGTAGGGGGCATACCACAAAGCTGGAAAATGCGCATGAGATCGCCAAATTGACCGTGAATATCGCCGACCACCTTCACGGGGGTTCCGAGTTCGAGCAAGGTTGGCTGAGCCAAAAATATTTCTCTCGCCGCACGACAAACGCCAATGATTTCTGAGTTTGTCAGACAGAGACGTTTCGAAGCGTTACCCGTGAGGCCAACAGACAAAAGACGCTGAATAAGGTCGTTAACATCAACGGCAGAAGGGTGTCGCCGAGGAGATGAAGCAGCGGGGGCTTCAGCCAAGACTGCGGGGCGAGAATGACGGCTGGGAGACGACGTGTCGCTTGCGGTGGACGACGAAGTTCCAAGAGAAGAGATGCTGGAAGAAAGTGCACTTGAAGAGACAGACGTAGCAGAGAAGAGGCTTGCATTGTCAGGACGAGGACCACCGTGGGAAGATCCGTTGACTTTTATCGTTGGGGGCGTGGAAACATGGCGGGGAGAGGGAGGGATGAGGGACGGGTGAGATGAGGGAGGTAAAGCACTACAACCACTACTACCGGGGTCGTCAGAGTCCTCCGAGGCCTGAACAGCGGAGGAGGAGGAGGAAGACATGGCCGCGGAGGCTGCTGTTACAGACGTATTGACGGGGGCATTTTTTGACGGAGTGTTACCCATGGGTATAGTTCAGAGCAGGGAAAGGTGGACAGAAAATAAGTAGGAGATATATTTTAGTAATGGGGATGGGTAGTGGGACTTGATGGGGTAGAGGTGAAAGTAGTGCTAACTATGAGAGGTAGTAGTGGTGGTGGTAGTGAAGGATGGGCGTTGATGGCGGTGGTGGAGAAGGGGCGGTGGCCGGTGAACGGAGAAGAAAAGAAGATAAAAAAGAGAAAGAAAGAGAGAGGAAGGGAAAAAAAAAAAGTATTGGCGCGAGAATGCGGATTAATGCGGTGATTGATGTCGCCAAGGATTAATGTCGCTTTGTAAGTGAGCACGCGAGCAACAAAGGCAGCAATCAATAGATACGTGAAAGGCCAAAAAAGGTAATTTGTTTTGATCTGTGTCACATGATACGTTTTTAATGGACAAAGACAAGAGAGTTAAAAGAGAGTTAAAAAGAGCAAAAAAAGAGCAAAATAAAGCTGAAAAGAGCGAAATGTGTCGATTTAAGGTTTGAATTTCAATTAGTTTATGCATAGACGCGACGCTGTATGATTGGCTGGAATTGCTGCGTAACAGATTATGTCATCTAACGTTGGAATGTAGTTTGGACACGTGACACACCACGTGTTCATGAAAGTGATAATCATGCAGTATTAGGCAATGGCTAGGTAAGCAAGTTTGATGTAACATTTCACATGTTGCAAGAACCGCAAACTCCGTGCAACAGAGCACGACAAGGGAAATGTGACAACAACGTGCTTGTGATTAATAATAATTATGTCATTGTTAATCACGTAATTACAAAGCTGCTTTATAATCAACCCGAGAGTCGCGACGATGGTGATGGTGGTTATACATGTATGTGCAAGTATGATGATAGTTACGATGATAAAGGTAATCAACAGATGGTAGCAAGTCTCCATTTTTATTATTATTATTATTTGTTATGAGCGGAATCAAAAGACTCTTACACATTTCAGCTCTTATAAATTCATGTAACTGGCATTCAAAGTTGCACCAGCAGTTTCGAGCAGCGAGCCAAGATCCCCCTGAAAGTTGAGGTTAGTTACTGATCAGTGACCATCATTGTCTATCAGCGACCACCCGCAATTGACTATCAGCGGCTATCACGACGTCCTATCACCATTCCACAATGGCAGTTTTCCTGGGATCTGCCGTATATCTTGCCCATGGAGACGCAAAGACACATACAAGATATTCAAGGACCATATAAATATACCGCTAGGGCATCTAGAGCTATTTACCAAGTCCTATTCATGTATCAATTTACTGACCCCCGGTGGCACTTTTACCTAAAGCAACACACCAAATTGGCCCTTCTCATGCTTGGAGTTGCTTATAACTTTGGAGCTCCTCGAGACTCTCCTGTCAACTTCAAATGTTGATCACATCACAGATCGTCTCCACGCAGCGCCATGTAAGCGCACTGTACGCGCACTGTACGCGCAGTATAATCGTACTGTAATCGCCGCCCCCAGCTGTAGACGCCATGCAAATGATCCTTCAAAGAGTTGCAACGTTTGGCAACGGAAGCTTTTCGATCTCGGAATCACCTGCAAACGAAAAAAAATAAAACAGCACTTGAGCGGACTATGTACTATGTAGCTGTGTACAATACCTACGCATGTACTGTACACTATTATTATCATTAGTATAGAATTAGTATTATCCATGGATAATAATAATAAATATAATAATATTGATATTTCCTAGAGGAAAAATAATAATATAAAATATATAAAAAGAGTGGGATTGAAAAAATTCTATTCAATACTTGATAGAAGATATAAAAAACACGCGCAGTTGATACCAATATTTCCCTAAAGTTGACATTGCACAAGATGCAGAGTCGCAGAATCATCGAATCACGGCTCAACTGAATAAAGTATTCGAATATCATTGACCTGTTCTCATCGGTTCCACAGGACCCCTGGCCCTTTTTTTTTTGGTTTTCGGGGCTCCCAAACTTACATAGTAGCCTTGCGTAGTCCAAATGTTTGATCCTCCCCGATTGGAATTCCATTCGGTACATGTATCTCCCAGCGTATTAGTTCGTTTACACTCATTTTCACTCATGGACAGAAATGTATATAGACTTTTATTATTACCATCAATGTCTACAAAATCTTTTGTAAAATCATTTATAAACTCATTTGCTTCCTCCTTTTTATATTCTGTCTCTCCTGGTACACACTTGCCTTGCATCGCTTCCATAGTTTGACAGTTCGACCTTCACAGTTCGCCTCAACTGAAATAAACCACCGTTCCATCTCCACAGTATTTGACTCACAAGTCTCAAACGTCCTTTGCTTCTTGTCCTTTTTCTTCTTTCCATCACAATGACCTCCTCGAACCAGAACACGATGCGACTTCCTAGCATCAAAGAGGTAAGCAGACCCGCAACCCTCCCGTACCTTGTACGCTAACCCCAGCTCTCCCTAGATGATCCCCGACTATGTCCATTCTCAGCACAGACTGCTCCCTTCGCCATGCAGCTCCTCTGTACCACTGTCTTCGGCACCGATGCCTGCTCATATTCCACTCCACCCAGACCCTTACTCCAACTATTCCCCCTCTTCATCCTATTATACAACTGCCCAACCACAGGCATGCTACTCACAACCTCACCTGCAGCATCAACAGTATCATCAGTTTAGACATGATAGCATCAGCAGCACCTCCAGCAACGGCAGTGTCGCTTCCGGCAGCTCCAACATGTGCTTTTCTCCTGCTTCCTCGACAGCCTCGACGTCTCCTTCTCCATCCCCCACCTCCGCCTCAATCTCTACTGCACCGACAGCCTCCTTCCACGCCATCCCGCCCAAGAAGCGACGCGGCAATCTGCCTCGCCACGTCACGGAGATCCTGCGTGCCTGGCTCTCTGCGCACGTCCACCACCCCTACCCCACGGAGGAAGAGAAAAGCGAGTTGATGCAGGCCACGGGTCTGACGCTCAATCAGATTTCAAACTGGTTCATAAATGCAAGACGCAGACGCCTGCCGGCCATGAATAGAGCAGCTGCACGGTACTGAAGTGGAGCCATGCGGGAGCTCAGTGGAGAAGGGCCGATTGCACGCGATGAGGGGCCTGCGAGGCGGAAGAAATATGTAAAAAGTTTGCTTTTGATTTATATTTGTTTTTTTATTTTTACTTTCAATGTTCACGGTTAATGTTTCTATTATTTCTTATTCATACTCCTATTCTTATTCTTGTTACTGCGTATGGACTGAAGTTCAGATTCTTCAATTCTTTCACGTTGTGAATATACTGACTCCAAAAAGGATGAAAATCACAGATTCAATACAGTCACGTGGCCAATCCAACAGTTCACGTTGACAGCGGAAGAAGAGCCCGTCAGGGATTACAAGGTACAATGCTGAAGAGCTGCTATTCACTCAATTCATTCGGCTCTTTTTCCTAATTACCATCGCTAAGCTATATTTTTTTTTTACAACAACTTGAAACCAATATAATCCAGGGAAAACGGTTTCACCGACTTCAAATGGCGGCGGTGGGCACTGGCACTCAAGTGGACGACGATGGCAGGGGCCGGAAGGGGCAAGGGCGCACTACTTTGACAGACCAACGGATGCGTGGAGATGGAGGGGCTAAGTAACAGGCACATACTCAATATGAAGGCAATGGATTGATATTATTAAATTAAATAGCGCTATTACTACTCTTGACATTCGTAGCTAGCTATTCCCAGCTCAAGTGCTGTCTCCTTTCCGACTTCGGTTTGCCTAATCCCTAGCTGCTTGTCTCCTCCATCGGGCCGTCTCCCTGGCCGTTCTGCCCACTCACGCCCTCCTCACGTCTCTCCAACGGAGCTCCGTAGTTCACCGCCGTATTGCCCACCTCACCATCATTCGCCGCTGCTGCGTTATCCCATCGCTTGCCATATCCGCCTCGACCTGGATCGTAGTTGTACCGGAACTCATCTTGAACCTGTCCACCCGACGCTCCACGCCCAAACTGTCGGCCTTCCTTGAATCCAGGATCCATGTCCACTTTGATCACTCGGTCGTCCAACTTTGTCTGGTTCAGGTACCGCAGCCCAAATTGGGCCTCCTGGTGCGTCTCGTACTCCACAAAGCAAAATCCGCACGGCGTCTTGTGGAATCGGTCCAAGCCCATCACAATGCGCTTCACAAGGCCCGCCTTGGAAAAAAGTTCGTAGATTTGCTCCTCTGTCGTGAAAAATGATCTGTAACCGTTGTTAGACAAAACAAACAATCACGGACTCAATTGCGCAAGGCCGTACTACTTACAAGTTTCCAATGTACAGTGTAGAAGAGTCTTCTAATGCGTCGAGATCATTTTGAGCATCTCTAGATCGTTTCTGTATCTGTATCAGCATCTATACTCGTGACTTGCCCTGGATCTGGGGGATCAAGCATGATACATACCGCTTTGCGAATAAGGTACTCGCTAGGACCGTCAAGGCGCTCCGTGGAGTGAACGGCAAAGGCATCAACACTCGTAGACATTGAGGTGGTGATTTTGTTCAGGGATCTGGAAACTTTTATAATAAAATAAAAAAACGGTTACGGAGTGAGAGGAGAGAAAAGGCGAAAATTTGAATAGTACTTGGGCGCCGTTTTTGGTGCACAAAAAACAACATAGCCAAAGTGACGGCTGTTGGATGCGGTTGCGGTTGTCATAGGCAACAAACACGTGATATATACCTTGACACAAAAGACTTATGAGAAAAGACATAACACATGTGACATACACCATAACAGCCAAAGACATTCATCCGGATCGCAACCATTGATAAACTCTCACGTGATTCATCATTGTTCGATTTAAACGCAAAATATTACAAATCTTCACGATCGAACCAGTGCATCCTTCCTTTCGTTCTTTCGTTCTTTTGTTCTTTCTTCCGTTCTTTTGCGTATCGTTGAAGCATCGGTCGTCTTAGCATCGTCTGAGTGCCTATCGTATTTCTATCGCGTACACTTTGTCTTAGTTTCGGTTCGACCTTTAACATGGGTCTTTTGTATGTCTAACTGCTCCACTTCCAAGTCACGATCAGTCCGTATGGTCTTGTACTAACCCTCTAGATCACTGGGAACTCCCCTTCACTGGGATCAGGCAAAACTCTATGCTGACCATGTCCGCGCTGAGGGCATTGAGCAACTCATTCACATATACAATAACACCAAAGGAAAGCACGGCGATGTGCTCCTTTGGGGCGATGAGGTAGAATACATGGTGATCTCCGTAGACGACGAAACGAAGTCCGCAAAGCTCTCACTCCGTCAGGCTGAGATCCTCGCTGATTTAGCTGCACTAGAGAAGGATGGCCTGCTCAAAGAGGCAGATGTCACCTTTCATCCAGAGTACGGTAGATACATGCTTGAGAGTACTCCAGCCACGCCTTACACTGGCAAGCCACAGGACCTGCTGCGAGTGCAGCCAAACATGGCTAAGCGCAGAGAAATCGCGAAAACCCGTCTTCACAAGAACGAAGTGCCTCTAACCTTCACATCCTCTCCTATTCTGGGAACGCCGGGTCCGTTCACAGAGCCCTACTATCCTCCCACTGGCGATGCATCCCGCTCGCTTTTCCTCCCGGACGAAATCATCAACCCCCATGCAAGATTCCCTACCCTCACCGCCAATATCCGCAGACGAAGAGGCTCGAAGGTTGCCATCAATGTCCCTATTTATTTCGACACAAATGTTCCTAAACCCTTCATTGATCCCACTATCGATTTCAACCGAAACTTGTTCCCCGAGGACGCAAATGCAAGAGATGGCGCTGCACTACCAGACCACATTTACATGGATTCCATGGGCTTTGGCATGGGCTGCTCTTGTCTGCAAATTACTTTCCAAGCAACAAACATCAATGAAGCTAGGAACCTTTATGACCAGCTGGCCCCCATTTCTCCAATCATGCTAGCCCTCACTGCTGCGTCCCCAGCTTACCGTGGATACTTATCTGATCAAGACACACGATGGAACGTCATTGCAGGCTCTGTCGACGATCGTACCGAAGTTGAACGTGGACTAAAGCCTGCGCCACCCGGATTTAAGACTGATAATTCGGATACTGTGATTCCCAAGTCCAGATACGACTCCATTGATTCCTACTTGGCTATCAACGATCCCGTCCTCCGTAAGGCAGAGTCACACTACAATGACTCGCATCTGGTAGTCAACAATAAGGTTCTCGAACGTCTCCGTGAGGCAGACTTTGACGAGCTTCTTGCAAAGCACTTTGCACATCTCTTCATCCGCGATCCTATTGTCATTTTCGAGGAACTTTTGCACCAGGACAATGCTACAGAGTCTGATCATTTTGAAAACATCCAGTCTACCAACTGGCAGACAATGCGCTTCAAGCCCCCTCCACCTGGATCAAATATTGGCTGGCGTGTGGAGTTTAGACCCATGGAAGTCCAAATGACTGATTTTGAAAACGCTTCTTTTTCCATTTTCATTGTCCTCGTTACTCGTGTCATTCTCTCCTACAATCTCAACTTTTATATTCCTATTTCTAAGGTCGATGAAAACATGAAGGTCGCGCATCATCGCAACGGAATTTTGGAGGAAAAGTTTTGGTTCCGCACCGACGTGTTTCGCGATTTGGAAGACCACTCCAGCAATGTCTCGGAAAGCGAGTTGCCCAAGTACGACGACAGCCTTCCGGACAAGAGCATGGAGGGGCATTACGAGCAACTGACCATAAATGAAATCATCAACGGTGTCTCTGGCGGGTTCTGTGGCCTTATTCCAGTTGTGCGTCAGTATCTACAGAGCGTTAACGTTGACATGGATACATTGTGCAACTTAGAAAAGCATCTGTCTCTTGTTTCCAAGCGTGCATCGGGCGAACTCGTTTCTAATGCAACCTGGATCCGTGAGTTTGTTCGCGGACACCCGAAGTACAAGTTTGACTCTGTGGTGTCACCAGAGATCCACTACGATCTGGTCAAGGCCGTCGAGAAGATCACAAACGGCGAGGGATGGAACACAGAAGCCGCTAGCATGCTTGGGGGCTTCAGCCCGTAGAAAGTTATAGAATACAAACGAGTCCTGTTATAGAGTTACCATAGTATTTGACTTGTCCAAATAATACTCCACAAGAAGTCACGCCTCCATCTCCCAATCATCCACTTCAAGTTATCTTGACATTTTTTTTTCATCTATTTTCGAAAACCAAACCCAACACCATGAAACAAAGTGCGCCGCTCTGGAAGAGATTCCTGAACTCAATCACCTTCTACAGCAAGGTCGGCCTTGCCTTCTCGGCCTTTGTCGGAGCAGCCGCGTACGGTTAGTCCATGTCGCAGGAAGTAACCAACTTGCATTATTAACCATTCATAAACAGGAACCATTTCCGCACTGGTGCTCACTCTCTTCGGACGCCGCTTATTGTGCCAGTACACGACTGCGAGGGTTTTCTACACGCTGTGTAAAACGCTGTTAGGCCTGAGAGTCGAGCTCGAAAACGAAGAGATTCTGCGTGAGAACAGACCAGCGGTAATTCTTTGCAACCACCAGAGGTATGCCCTGAGCTTCGCAGATTCTACCATAGATACTAACAGAACAGCGAACTGGACGTCTTTGTGATTGGTAGAGTGTTTCCTCCCTACACTTCTGTAACATCTAAGCACATTTTCAAGTATACCCCCATCCTGGGCTGGTACAGTAAGTAGATAAGAGTTGCATGTCTATCTTCAACTCAATCTGACCATACTAGTGATTCTGTCCGGCAGCATCTTTCTCAATCGTGGAAACCCTGCCCAGTCCATCAAGGTGCTCTCCAAGGCTGTCGAGTTTATCCAAAAGAACAACCAAAACGTTTTTATCTTCCCCGAAGGCACTCGCTCGTACGCGCCTTCTCCATACCTGGCCCCGTTGAAAAAAGGCGCTTTCCATCTTGCGATCCAGGCCCAGATTCCTATCATTCCCCTTGTGGTTTCCAATACCTCTAGGGTTTTTAAGTTTGCGACCAAAACCTTTAACACCGGCACGATCAAGGCGCGCGCTCTTAAACCGATCTCGACGTTGGGCTTGACTGTGGCTGATCTACCCGTCCTCATGGCTCAAGTGCAGGAGGCAATGTTGGAGAATATTCAAGACCTGGGATACACTGACTTAGATCAAGACGCGTTGGAACTGGACGAGGAAACCCAGCCTCTGGTATAAAATTCACTCCGCAGCAGCATGTACAGGAATAAGACGAAGAGTGTAGGCTTTCTAGTGAGCGCTTAGAGAAATTATTTTGGAAAACATGGCTATTACATACTTGATACATTTACTGTAACCGTTTGGAAATCAAGCGTAGAGACGAAACTATCGCCGCTGTCTTTTGATACAGGCTGTCCTTCTGCCTGTTCCGCACCTTTCGCACCATGTCTCAGACCGTCACCGTGCCCCCATCGGTGGACACAGCTCCACGATTGAGAATGCCTCCTTTTGCTGAACTTACAAACTTGATTGAACCGTGTTTTCTTTTCATTGCCTGCGCACTTGCATTCTACCATAACAGAGAAGAACTCCATCAGCCCGGCTTCTACGGGTTCTTGTCCCCCTGGGCTGGCGTCACACTGATCCTAGCGTCTTATAATCTCCACTACGATCAAAAAACACTCTGCACCATAACATTCTGGTACAAGTTTGCAAGCCCGCCAGTCGTGGCCCTTGCCGTCGCACCAAACACACTCAAGCTCAATCTACTTATGGCGCTAGCTGCGTTTGAAGCGGTGCCGTCGGTGCTCCGCAAAGCGGCCCTAGTGCTCGCACCTGTAGCACGCGACTGCCCGGGTTCTGTAGACCACGCGCTGCAGATCAAGGGTGTGCTCCGCGAGTACGATCGGGCATTGACAGGATGTAGCAGCGATGCAGGCCTACATTTGGTGAGCGTGGTGCTGCTGAATCTGTGGTATAACGGGACGTCGGCACCGGCAAGGACCGTGCTTTGGGTGTTGGTAGGCTTGTTAACGGCAGGATCCACGGACATTGGCTGGGCGAGTGAGTTGAAACTAATGGGGATAGTGCGCATGCGATTAAGAGAAGCCGTGAACCGGCGAAGGGGCTCCACAACATTGCTGGGGCTCCTATCTTCGTCGTCATGTGCTATTAGCGCTGCTGTGTGGGCCACGTATGCTCGAGGTTACTCCACTGATATCTTGCTTGTGCTGTCTTACTGGCTTGCCTGCCTCTCAGCACTCGTGCATTTCCACCGGATTGCTCACCCACACGATTAAACACAAATGCTGCTTTGGTGCCTGATTTTGCTAATGCTTACATCTAAGATTGATCCCCAGATCTCACCGGTTTTACTCCCCTCAAGACCCTTTTATTTTCCATTTCAAGTCATCTGCAAGCATGATCTAAACTCCATTACTAGCATTCATGCTTGGCATTTGCATCCCCCGTTTCTGGCCCATTCGTACACTGGTCTTTTTATTCTGTGCTCAAAAAACTTTGTTACGCGGTTTTTTCATGTGCTACTACTGTTTTTGGGTCTTGTGTTTCACGAACTCGCCGAATCTAGGTACCGTTTGAGCTCGTGTAGCTACAATCCCCCCCACACAACACTTGGACCTTACAACGCTCATTGCTATTGCGACTACAACTGGTTTCAGACGCAAACACTACTCTATGAACTGCTACATCGTGCTTCCGATCTTTTTGCTTGTGCTTTTGCAATCATCGATTGAGTTTTTTTATTTTCATTTCGTAATACCTCAATATCTTTTCAAAATAGCTTGATCGCTACTATCGCCCTTAATAATTTATCATTATTTAGTATATCTCAATAATTTACATTTATCAACATGCATGTAAAAAGTAACAAACAAATGTAAAGTTTCAAGAAATCTGAATGGGAAATGGTAAAATTAAAATTAAATAAAATTTGCGAGAAACAATAATAAAGCAAATACATGTGTAGTTTGATCAATCATAAATCTCTAGAGGTGGCAAATGGTCAATGGAATGTTGCCAGTTGCCTGCCTCGATCTCATGACCGAGCCAGTCTGTTGGGAAGAACACCAAGGCACCCCTAACACCTTGTAAAAGATGCTCAGCTACTTCGGGCTCAAGAACGTCGGCCGCGGCGACATTGCGCCTAACACTTCGTCGGTTTACCCGCCGTCGCTGGGGCCGCTGGAAACCTTCGTCCCCGTCGATCGTTTCCTTCTCCTCCTCACCAGTCTCCTCATTAAAACTGGCATTCTCGTCCGGCATATCGACATGCAATCTGTCCGTGGTGGGGTTCAACCCCTGGATCTCTGCAAACTTATTCGACAGATCTCGGTAATTTTTGTACTCTTTCCATGTTGTGACTTCGTCATCTGGCTGACAGTGAAACACTTCTCTGTAATACAAGGTATTTTGATCCGCAATTCGCTCCCATGTTCCATAGTAGAAATCTTCCGACAGTGGGTCGTTCATGCTATATGGATCCACAGGAAAAAATTGTTTTTTGTCTTCCAGATTGCTTCCAGACATGTTTTCGTCATAAGCACCCTGTGCGTCTAGGATACGGTTGTCAGCCTCACAAGCCTCAGGGAAAAACTTAGGTGTCTTGTCCTCATATTTGTGCTCCTCCGCTTGGAGGCGGAAATAAAGCTTACGCTTCAAAGAGACAAGGTCTTTCAATATATCTTCAGGCGGTTGTTTAGCAAAAAGTTCTTGCAGATATGATTCAGCCAAACTTTCCAAGTTGGGAGCAACTGCTGCTGGATTTTGGGGAACCCCCATTTGTTCAGCAGCTTCCGCATTTCTCATTCCATCAAATCCTAATCCCTTCACATCTTCCTCATGCCTTTTGTTATCCTGAACTCGGTTATCCTTACTCAAAGGCTTCTTTTCTCTAAAGCCAATATTCTCAGTCCCGACAAAATGATTAAAACTGTGCAACTCAACACCTTCTCCAACAACATCGTTAGGATCATGGATATCAGGCATCACAGTTCTCATATCATGCAAAAAGTCGGATTGTGATTCAGCCATTCCGGTATTTAGTTTGGAGATCTCTCGATCGACAATGCGTTCCACCAATTCAACTTGGTCAACGTCTACGCCAGCATGCTCGCGCATCAGACGCAAGCGCAATGTGTGCGCGAATTTGCCGACAGAGAAGGGCTTACCTGCCATTTGCGAATCGAGTTGCATAGTATCACGGACAATAGCTGCCACCTCTGAATCTCTAGAGCCCTTCATTGATCTCTCGTTAATATTGGCAGATCCTATGATGGCGATTCGATCGTCGACAATCATAGCCTTACTATGGATATAGAGTTGCTCAGTAACCAGCTTTTTATTAGGACCAATCTTACCCCATTGACGAAGAGAGAAAAATTGAATATAGTCATCAGGCGTGATACCCGCCTTGTATAGTCGGCCAAAAATGCTGTTAGCTCCATGATTGATAGAAAGGTATTGACACTGCATAATGACTCGCACCGAGAGACCCTCCTTTTCGTCCACCTCGGATTCAAAACCTGGCATGAGCGGAATGACCAAGACAGCCTTCCACTTCTCTTGGTTGTTATGAGCTCGAATAATGCGCTCCACAATTGCATCGCCAATTCTGTTTTCGATCTTGGTTTTGTCAAACACGGTAGATGTGATAAAAAATTGATTTTCAATGTAAACAAAGTGTTGAGACTGTTCGATCGCTTTTAGATATGCATTCTGGATACTGTGTTCAGGTTCCTTCAATCCAAGAGACCACGAACAAGAAGAACGCAAAAACTGCAGCTCACATGTTCCTTCAAGATTAGCATTACGAATTTGGTCCTGTGTCAAGTCTGCCGGGGGGAGCAACATTGGGGTGAATCGTGAAGGCCGCTTTTGTCGCAGTAAGTAGTTCCAACGTTGTACAAAATGACGGGAGACATCGCGGGCAGCTTGACCCGTAACCATCATGTGGACGTCATGCCAGGGCATACGGGGGACTTCGTTGCGATCATACATGTCGTCATAAGGATGGTCGAGTTGGTAAAAATCTTTGGCGCGTGGATTAGAATAATCCTTTCCAGGCCACATTTGAAATTGTGACCCCTTTTGATAAATAGAATTAGAGGTCGCAGTGGTGGCATGGAACGGCTCAGAGCTATCGTCGACAAGAACGTGGTCTGGAGTATCCCAACGCCCAAAGCACAAATCAAGGCCGCCCACGAAGGCAACAGTATGATCAATAAGACAAAGCTTTTCATGGTGAGCCCAAAAATAGGTATTTTGAATAAGCTGGTTCGGCGAGCGCATAAAATAGACATTGGGATGCAGATCAAGAAGGGAGTGCTTCGTATAAAACGAATCAATAGGAATAGTTGCTCCGACATTTCGGTATACCACAACAAAGATCTTGACGCCTTGCTCAGCTTTCCGTTTCAAAAGTCTGTCAATGCGCCATTTTTGATTGCCCTCGGGAGGTCGTCGAAGATACAGTTCAGGACTGAGCCACCAATCATGAATGTAAATGACATCCTTTGCCATATCCAATGCAGTACTGACAGACCAGAAATAGTCGCGCTGTTTGGTTAGTATTATATACAAAGCTTAATAGAGCAATACTTACTGCATCAACAAACCACTGTGCTTGAACATTTGTACGAACAGGGGCAAATGAGTTGAATCGATGCTGTTTGGACCAAACCGTATTATCTTTCATTTGATTAATACTATCCATCCACATACCAAGTTGCCGTCGCGAATTTGTTACTAGTTTCATTTTCCTCTCCAAATTTTCCAACTGAAATGTAATGTGAGCAGAGGAACTAGGGACCTGAGTGTCTTCATCAGAGCCAAGCTTGTCAGAGTCACCGTGAGTCACCTTAAAGCCGGGGTCAACCAAGAAAACTTCTAAAATGTTTGAGTCCGAAATATCCTTAACACATAATATATAAGATTCGCGAACCATATACCACTTGGAAGTATGACGAACAACCATCTGAGAAATATCATTCGGCCGCCAGTGAGAAACTCTCCAGCCTTGCAGCGTTGCAGAAGATCTTAAAATTAAATATCCTTCTTTTCCATGGAATGAACTTTCTGGGGCAAGGCGAATAGTCATGTTAGAAACTTCTAAAAATTGGAATAGACGGTTTGCATCTGCTCTGAAACGTAAAGCCTTAAATAGTTCCAAAATATATTTTTCTAGTGCAACTCGTAGAGCTTCGACGTACTCTTTTCCAGTTGTCTCATTGAAGTCAGTGTTATCCCAAAGTGTGCCAACAGCTCGGGGAAAGCGAGCAACTCGTTTCCTCCTAGAACTCCGTCCAGAAACACTAGAAAGGGATTGAGAACTAATCGACATGCTAGAAACAGATCTACCCTCCTCCGAAATAGCGGACACTTGGCGGGCTAGGCCACTTTGTCCACCAGATGTAGTGCGATGGAAAATAGATGCATGAGGGGAGACACCTCCACCATCGATGTTTTCAGCTTTCTTAGCTTGTTGCGCCTCCTTATGAGCACGTTGAATTTTTTGAAAAATTGAGTGACGAGCTGGAAACTTTGGTAGACTAAATTTAGTGCCACCGATATTACCCTGGAAAATCATTACCTTGAATTTTGAATGAAAGGACCAAAAATCTTTAAATTCTCTTCGTACGCTCCACCGAAGCCGGGCTGGGCCTGATCCGTACTCTAGTTCTAATAGATAGTGCCTGTTTTTTTCTTTCAATTTTGGAGAAATATCCTTTATTTTCAGTTTGATCTGCTCAAGAAGAACTGGAATTCTTTGGGTATTTCTATCATCTCGTTGGAACATCGATGCCAAAATGATAGCAGCGGGCGCACCAGCTGAAAGCTCAGAAATTAGTTCGGCAGATTTCAGATAAGAATTGTCAATTGTTTCTTTCTTCTTCTTATCAGTTCGAAGAAGGTTGAACTTTAGGGAGTTTTTCAAATCTTTCCAATCAATGGTAGGGCTATGATCAAGAAACATCGTATTTCTTCGGGTATGAGTATTTACGCCACTCTCAGTAGGTTGGTGTAAATTGAACCCCCTTAGCACAGATCGTTTTTTTACAGGCGTATCAGCAGATTCCGAAATGTTTGGAACCTCTGTGTCTGAATGAATAAATTGCGTTGGATCGTCGACGTTTGCCGTTTCGTGTTGGTCATTGGAATCAGACATGGCGACATCACTCCTCGTACGAACCTTTTTTTGTTTGCGCATGCTGAACGAGGGGAAAAACTCCTTATCCTTTCCAGGAGTTTCGTCTACTCCTGTGTAGCTCTGTGATCGCTGTTTTTTCAAGTTTTTCTTTGCCGACTTGGGGTACATTGATGTGTCTTCTCCCTCATGAGAAGGTATTGCGACAGTGCTTTGCCCTGCATCACAGTCTTCCCCTTCACTATCGCTAGAATGAACAGCTACGGAAGATTTTGCTGATCTAAATATTGCCGTATTGAACAAGGGAGAAGCTAGCCTATCTACGGCCATTTTTTTTTTCAGTTCTGTTTTTGAGTTGAACATGGTCTTTTTCTTCAGCTTGGATCCTTCAACGACATCAAGCTCATCGTCACCCTCGCAATCGGCGTGATGAGATTCATCAAATGGCTGTGAAACTTCCGGTCCATGAGGCCTCATCGCAGAAGGTTCAAGACTATTTTGACGAGGAATTCCGTTTGAGGAGGGGGATAAAGAACTATTGTAAGTGGTAGTCGGCACTGAGGACGTTGGTTCTGTAGAGACACGGCCGAGTTCCTCAGTTTTCGAATTTCCATTAGTATGTGCATTAGGCAAGGCATTTTTAATGTTGGTGAAATCCATGCTCGACTGATCCTCTGTTTCAACTGGCGGTTGTTTTGAAATTATAAGGGGTGGTAGAGAGGACTGCTCCCCCTTATCATCAATCGCTAACTCTGTACCGTCAAGAACCATTAAAGTATAATAATTCCTCACTAGATATGCAAAATCGTTGGTACCAGGACACACGGAAGACGTTGTTCAAATTACTGAAGAATCGACTTAGAATTGCAGGGAGAAGGTAGAGGCAAGACATCCCAAAGAAGATAGCCCGAAATGCACGTGACTGACCATTAGGGTGCGACGTACAAGATTGTGATTTATGGTAAGAAATTGTAGGGATGAACAAACTGCCCTGAGTACAAATTAAATCTCCATCTTTGACTTGAAAAAAATGAGTGGACGCAATGGCAGGGGTCATAGCAATTTCGGCAAGTACATTTATTGAAAAGACTAAGTCTATGGAAAAAGAGAACTACACAGGATTAACATTTTCTATTAACAGAGGACTTGGAGGTTGAAGGCTTTTCTGCATCAAAACATGTCGGCGAAAGTTAAGAGGAAGGTTGCGAAGCTGGTATGAAATAAAATGACTAGTTTTGACTGAGAACACAGTGTCTAGCTCCTCCAGAGTTAGCCCTTTAGTTTCAGGCACGAAAAGGAAAACCAGAATGAACCCAACAACATTCCAAGCTGCGTAATAACCAAAGGCTCCTTGGGGCTTAAAGGCTCTTAAAAGAGGGGGCCAAGTGAGTGAGAGTATAAAATTAAATCCCCAGAGGGTAATGGTAGCTAAAGACATCCCAAGATCTCGAATATGAAGCGGAAAAGCCTCTGCAGAATAGGTGAATGGAACAGGCCCCATACCAGGTGAGTAAAATATTGCGTAGAGATAAATTCCTAAAGCAACACAACCGACACGAGCTTCTCTGTTTTCAATCCAAAATGAACACCCGGCAAGTAATAGCGTTAGCGAGAGAAAGGGAAATGTAACAAGCGCCAGGGATCGGCGACCGTAAGTGTCGATAGTGAAGACAGCAGGAAGCGCAAAAATAAAATTGAGAATTCCGAATCCAAGAGATGCAATGATACTATGCGTAACAGAAAATCCGGAGTCCCTAAAAATCTGAGAAGAGTAATATGCGATAACGTTAACTCCACTGAATTGCTGCATAAACATAACAATCTGTGAAGCATAAAAGGCTCTTCGATTTCTACCAACCTTGAAAATATCCATCAGACCACTGCGTCCCATGTACATTCTATCATTGATTTCTAATATCAGAGACATGTAGTAAAGATCGCGAGCTGCTTGAATTTTGGCATTTCGCAAACGGCACAGGGAGCCATAAGCTTTGGCAACTCTCCCTTTTTTCAGATACCACCTAGGAGATTCGGGAACAAAATAGACTTGAGCACAGACAAATATTGGAGCAACGACAGTCGAGCCCATCATGAGTCTCCAAGCAACTGACTCTGATAAGTTACCTCTAGGGATGAAAGCAACACCAACAATGTAGCCTAACATTATGCCAAATGCAGTCCACATTTGCCACATCATAACCAGAGCGCCACGGATAGGCGCAGGAGAACATTCAGCAGAATAGACTGGAACTGTTGCTGAATTTGGTCCAATGCTCAAACCAAGTAGTAGACGTGCCAGAAAGAGCTGTACCCAGCTATATGTGAAAGCTTCCCAAATGGAAGCGATTCCAGCGATGAAACAAGACAAGAAAATAACACCTCGGCGTCCTAACCAGTTATTGAGCGGTTCAGTAAGAGCACAGCCTACAAGGCAGCAGCACAGGTAAGGAGCACCAATGACAATTCCTTCAATCCATTCTCTGTTTTTAACATTTTCCAAGCCAAAATAAGGAAAGAAGAATAGTTGAGCACCATTGCTTACTGTCTCGTCCATACCCTGCACAATTGCACACATGGCTCCCATAATTGTCATGTAGAACAAAGTTTTCGGCTGATGCCACTTGTGTGTTGTTTCTCTTAAAATAATTCCTTGTTCTTCTGGAGTCAAGTGGTTAGTAGAACCGTCATATGCAAGGGCAGCACCTCTTGCAAATATGTCTGCGTCTTCGCCGAGGCCATGTTTATGAGCATACTGGATCGAGTTTTGTATTACTTGATCCTTGGACATTCCTTCAAAGGGATTGATTTCTGTATCTTGAGCCCCATCATGGCTGTCAATCTTGACAGTCTCTTCTGAATGCTGGAACTCGTAGGATTTATTTTTCGAAGAGTCAAATGTGTTGGACATGGCTATTTAAGCGAAAAAAAGATACATGCGTAAAAAATGAAGTAGTGAAAGGAATAACAAGTTTATTTATAATTACGGAAGAGATATAAGAATTGGCAGCAGTCGGGTCACTTGGATCAGGATGTTCCGTCTGAGAAACAAGCACAAACCAAAGCATTAATGGCATTTGATGCTCAGGGTTAGAGTTTAAATTTCTTTTAGACTCTTTTTTCTTTCTTTCTATATCTCAGGATCTCAGTATGCTTCTTAATTAGAATGTCCTTAATAAAATAAGCAGTCTTCCTTCCTAGCAAACACATTATTTGATGCATGAACCTAAAATGTACAGCATGAAATCTAATCTCAGTTATTCATGTTTATCCGATCGGAGTACAAGAACGATATAAGAGTTCTTGCTTAAACATCTTGTAGTTGTTACTGTATCTAGACATGATTTGGACTTCACAGCTTCCTAACATGATGATCATTAGCACCAAAATTTGCCTGTGGGTTATTTCCACTTGTTATGTCACTTAGTTGTACACGTACTGTAAATGTACACATGAAGAGAAGCTATTATGGAGACTAGCAGTAATAATGCAGGGGTTACAATTTAATCATGATTATCCATGATTTAGCTGTCAAAGAAAGGAAGCAGGTGCGACACGATTTTTGTTTTGAAAATTTAGAGCAGTCTCACGGTAGCTGGACAAGATAATCAGAAACACCATAGGAATATGGGCCATATTCTGGAAATACTTATGCAAACTCTATAATCTGTTTAGAATAAGCCTAGAAAGGCATGCTCAGCAAGGACTTTTCAAAAGTACCTATACCTCTTGTATATCACAGATTTTTTATATTAGCTATATTCAGTAGCCAAATGATCTCCCCCGAAGATTGAGCTTCATTAGTTTAATAGCTTTCTCAGTGTACCCGAATATCTATTGCGTGAGAAAGAAGCGCAAGAGTTGTGTTATAGATGTAGATGAGTTCGCAAATGTATTTTTTCTTTTGGTACCCGTTGTTGAGATTGGGGTCTTTGAACTTGAGGCGGATGTTTACCTTACGAGGTATTCATTATTTCTCTTATCGGAATAATTCAACCACCCTAAGTCAATCTTAGCATTGGAGAAGTACTTGATAGAGACTTGCAGAGATCAATAGGTAACATAAAGAATAGCAGCATGTTGAGTCTCTTGCCGTTGCCATCCAAACTCTGTTACCTGTTTGTTCAAGTCCCACAAAGCCTCTGCTGCGTAATGAACCTACTTAAATTGCAAACAATGTTGGCAGCCATGTATAGAACTTGACAGTCAGATTTGCGGAACAGAACTCACATGACGATAAAGACGATCTTCTTAGGCCGAGGCAGTATGCTCCGCAATTAAAGTATCTGTGCAAGTATTTGCATAGAGTTAACTGGAGGGGTGGTCGGTTTCTATAAGGAATTTACATTTCTTTACTAGCAGTGCAGTTGAAGAGTTGTGCGACGACCTAAGACTGACCAAAAAGTCTGAACAGCTCTCAGGCTGCTTTGTGGAATCGTCAACCCCGTTTTTGTAAGCCTATCGTCGAGGCTAACACTGAAGAGTATTCACACACTCTGACAGACTCCATAAACCAGTTCTCCCGCAGACTTGACACAGTACCAAAACTATGACTGATCTCTTTCTACTCGGCTTGTAATTTAACATCTCTTGTAGAGGTTGAAGGCATTTGGCAGTGATGTTTTCATGTATCCTGTGATCACAAAGGGGTCTTGAAACAAACTCCAGGCAAAGCCTGCTCTAAATCTAGGTGAAGAATTGGACTCAGATGCTTTCAAAGATATCCTGTCTCGTTCAGTCTCGCATTGTTCTTTCACGCATTGTTCCGTCTCTTTTAGTCTCATCCTAGCCGCTCAGTCTCTTTCAGCATAATATTGTTCAAGTCTCTTTTGGTCTCATTCACTTCTTATTCCGCTTCGTTCATGGCTTCATTCGCTGCTTCGCCTCGTGGCTGTTTCATGTTTGGCTGGGTCCCATTACCCTTGTGACCCACTACTACCATGTCCCATATCTGCGGTATTGGGACTTTTCCCACCCAAAGTATGGTACGTACTCTTATAGGCACACAATGTTCCATACCTGCACAGTGGGTGCCAAAGTCCCCTATTGTTATTCTACACAATCGAACAGCAACTTAAAATGAACAAAAACAGTGACGCCTTGGTGCTCCACATCAGCCTCCACTCCTCAAATTTAAGGCGTTTCTTACTACCGCCAATATTTTCTTCACCTTTTTCCTCCCTCATACTCATCTGAGATCTTCAATTGACCTTCTATTCAATGAGTTCTGTAGGCTCTCTTCCTCCAGATGCTGCTCCTGTGGGTCGTCCTGCCGCCCCAGCTCAACCTACGGACGCTTCAACTCCAGCCAACGACGTGGTGAATCCAGTGACCGCTCCGGACACCGCCACTCAAGAGGCTTCTCCAAATAGCCAGGCTCAGCAACCAATTGGCGGCGTGGTACCTCCGCATCCAAAGACTGCTGGATCGGATGAACCGCCTCGCAAGAACCCCATTATTGGTGTTGACGACGAACAAGTATCTTACCAGGACGAAAAGGTACTCAAGTTCAGAAAAGTTCCAGGCTTCAGAGATATCGGCCCTGATTTCGTTATTGACACTCTCCTGACAACTGGCCCTGATTCCGAAGCATTCAACTATGCCAATATTTCAATGCTCATTGAGGCATTGACGAAGCACGGCTTGTATTCTGAAGTTAGGCAAGGCAGTACGAACTCCATACTGATATTTGTCAAGTGCAGCACCAAGGCCCTAATTGAGTACCATTACAAGGACAAGACCAGGGATTGGCTCTATACCGTTTCCACAGTGCACCCTTCTGAGTGGAACAATGCTGAAGCACCCAAATTCACACCAGCTCAGAGACTCCGCTTAGTTTACTCCATTCTGACAGCACCGCCCTCTCAGGGAGGAATTGGCATCACACCAGATCTTGGTGATTGGCTCTTTGTCAATTCTATTTTTCCTCTTCACGACTATGCACTTAACAAGGAATGGATTCGTAGATGGTCGACAAAATGGGTTATTGATGATGAAGAAATCAACTGGATTAGGAATCATTTTGGTGAGAAGCACGCCCTGTATTTCGCCTTTTTGCAGAACTATTTTCTCTGGCTCATTATTCCTTCGGTGCTTGGAATATTTTCTCACTTCGCTCTCGGCCCTTACTCCAGGTTTTATGGCATTGCTTCCTTGGTTTGGGGCGCTGTCTTTCTCCAAGTTTGGCAACGCAAGGAGAGCACTTTAGCTTTCAAATGGGGTGTCGCTAATAGCTCCAGTCTCGAGACTCCCAGGCCTCAGTTTGTTCCTGAGAAGACCGTCACAGATCCTATTACTGGTGAACAAAAAGGATACTATCCCAAATGGAAGCGTGCTCTCACTCAATTGTCGTCAATTCCTCTTGCTGTAGCTGCTATTATTGTGGTCATGATTCTTCAACTGATTTCCCTTGCTTTGGAGATTATTATTGGACAGCTTTATCATGGACCGTTGAAGAGTTTTTTTAGTCTTCTTCCTACTGGAGTAGTGGTTTTGGCTATTCCTATTGCCGTAAACATGATATCTGGCATTGTAACCAAGTACAATATCCGGGAAAACCATGAGACAGAGGATGCGTATGAGATTTCTTATACCCAGAAACTTTTTTCTCTTACCTTCATCACTAATACGGGTGGCCTCTTCCTTACGGCCTATCTCTATTTTCCATTTGCCCATTTATTGAGGCCTCATATTGTCAAAATTACCGAATTTTTTGCTTCCAACTTGAGTGTCCATTTCAATGCCCCTGAGCGCTTTGATATCAATGGTGGCAGACTACGGGCGCAATTTTTATACCTCATGGGCACTGCTCAGGTGGTCAAGTTTGGTGTTTCTACAGCACTACCTTATATTATTCGCAGAGTTTCAGGTGAGATCAAGAACTTCAAAGAAAAGGACGTCAGTACTCTCAATGATGATCCAGAGGAGGCTGAGTTCCTTAGTGAGGTCCGCGAGCAAGTCAAACTGCCTGTGCATTCAGTCCAACCGGAATATCAAGAGATGGTTATTCAATTCGCACAATTCATGCTCTTTGGCATCGTTTGGCCATTAGCTCCTTTGGCTGCCCTCATCAATAACTGGATCGAGCTTCGTGGCGATGCTGCCAAGATCTGTGTTGATACGCGTCGCCCAATTCCTAGTCGTGCCGAATCCATTGGACCCTGGCTACTCGACATGAAAGTCATGACCTGGTTGGCAAGTATTACGCTCTCGTCATTATTGGCCATGTTTGGCAGTACTCATCAAAAGTTCTCTCACCTAAGTAATGAGGGCATGTCTTTAGTTGATTCTACTCCCTGGACCATTTTGGTTTACATTATTGTGTTTGAGCACGGCTACTTGATCTTCTACTTTATGGTGTCTTTCCTTTTCAAGTCTTTCCAGAACGAATCCCAAATCAAAGATAAGCAAGATCGTTACTACTTGCGCAAGATCTCGCTTGCTAGTGAAGAGAGCCCTGTCACAGTCACCGGCGAGCTCAAACGGGATACTTCCCAGCCCATCATGAACCCTGTGGAATCCGTCTGGCAGAATTCATCGCCAGCCGTCGTTTTGGAGCAAGCGAAGGCCATCTTGCGTTCCGTCAAGGAAATGAACGAGGAGAACAAAGAGGACAAGAAGACGAAATAGATGAATATCTAATAACTTTTTGAATAAATACAACTAATAAAACGAACATTATTTTTTGAAGAATAAGGGTACAGCGCTAATAAAACTATTTTGCACTAAAACTAGCCGAAATGAGTATGACAGAAGCTGTGTATATGGATTTGCATCAATGCGATAGTTAAATTAGAGTGGCAACTCCTTCTCCCCCGCTTCCTACGATAAAGGAATGAAAGGTAAAATCAAATTGACATCAACATTGGATGGAGTTTAAACTTCAAAATTATTTCTACCAATAGTAAGTTCGTGAACAACTCTTTATCTTTCTAACCTTGTTGTAGATCATTTCATGATCCATCTTGCATGCAACGTAATCTCACTTTTTTTTTTTTTTTTTACTTTTGTAGTTAAACTAGAACAAAAATTAATTAACAGTAATGAAACTAGGACAATAAAGGAAAAAGAACCGATCATTTATTTGACAATAATACTCCACATGTATAACTAGCAGGCTTCTAAATTTTAACAATTTCCAGCCTAGCACGTTTCCAGACATCATGAACTACGCCCGTATCATCATTTTCATCGCCTCCATTGGAGGGCGAGGGCGAGGGAAGCTCATTACAGTCCAGATTTGAAATAGTGAATTTCGCAAACTGGCCACCTCGCGCCTTGGCCAGTACGCCCGGGTTCAGGGTCACGACGTTGCTGATAATTTGGGCTGTCGGCTTAAGCGTAGACGACACAATAAGCACATCAGGCAATGCATGCGTGAATTCAGCAAGGCCCATATAAGGGATGTCAAGAGATGCACTCGTAACAAAGTCGCCAGATTTGGAGTGCGTCACGGAGCCTGGGAATTGGGGATAGACGGTGCGTTGTGAGAGAATATCTTCCATACAGGTTTCAAAGAATGTCTTTTGCATGGAGTGCTGGGTGGTGACTCGAATAAGGTCCGACATTACATCCTGCGTAGAAACTGTGAAAACAACTTCATTTAGTGAGAATGTGGCTGGATTGGAGAGGCACTTGACTTCTTTTGGCAAATCCAGGTCCTTTCTGTTAAAAGGACTCTGTGGGAACGCCGGGTGATTTGAAGCGGTGTCTCTGACATGTGGAATCATGACCACGGTGATACTGGAGTCAATTTGCTTGATGCGTGAGCTAATGGTTTCGCGGAACAGATCATCCAAACTGGCATTAGGGTTGACTTCGCCGTTCGCATTGTGAACTTCAAAGGTCCCCTGCATGACTACCTGATTCGTGACATCGATGAATGGGCCCATGAGAATCAGCGCGTCTGGCTTAAAGTCATTAGTTTCTTTGATAAGATCGTCCAGCGGTGAAAAGTCCAGCTCGTTATTTAATGTGAACGGCCCAGCAGCGGTGATGACCTTCAGCGGCGCCTTTTTGGAGTTGTATTCCTTCAATTGTGTCAATGGAGAAGCAGCAGGATAAAGCAAAGGAAGGTCAAGGATTTCCGTCACTGCAAAGTATTCTCCACTCGCATTAGATCCCCTAAGAGCAACAATTTGGCCAGGAAAAAAATGAAATGGCATGTTTTCCTGGAATGTGAGTTTGATTCGCATACCAGCACCGATCCGCCGGCATGATTCAAAGTAAACGGACTGTTTGTTGAGTTTTTCATCGGCCGGAGTTTCAGGCACGATGCGGCCAATAGCCACAATTTCAGTCTGGAGCGGTAGCGCAGGATTGCCCAGCTGTTCTGGGGAAATATTATGATGACTGAGGATCTCAGGGATAAACGATTCTATTCGCTCGTCTAGATACTCAGCAGTCTCCGATATCTTTTGGTACATGGTTCTGAAGTAGTATTTCTTCAGATCCACATTAACCGAGAAAGTGACAGGCGATCTATCGGTGCCATCGTATGCTGGGATGTGTTCATTGAGAAGCTCCATGGTAGTCCCACGACCAGTGCGATTAGCATAAGAGATTCCCGGAGTCGACCTAATAGGTTAGACACAGTGCCACATCGTTTGACATACTTACGGAGCAATGCCATCTGTAGTGACCGGACTGGATGGGATAAATCGCCCAGGCGAGCTTGTGAATGAGACCTTTGCGTGCTTTGACGGGGTTTGTACTGGGTTTGGTGCTCGGCGCTTGGCTGTTGGCGTTCCCTGTAGGATCGAATCTAGACTATAATATGTTAGAATACTAGATCAATCGCATGCCATATACGAGTGATAACTCACAAATCACCACCAACGGGACTGCTGGTGTTTAGCACATTCGTGCGCTTAACAGTCCTGACCGGGGTCTGAGAAGATTTCATTGATCGCGAAATTTCGTTTTCCAGATTGCGCTGAACTTGATTCCGCATTTCTTTGAGTCGTTCAATGGTCAATGGTAACTTTTGATTGCCAAGGTTCATGTCAAAGGCCTCCCATTTATTGTACACCTCCTCCTCTGATAGTTTGAAAACGCGCATAATAGATTGCAGTTCAACCTGGATATCAGGCTGCTCAACGGCAGAGCCGAGTTTTTGCTTTAACCAAGTCAAATCGGAAGTCATGTTTGCGTTCAAGTCTTTTGGATCACGATTCTTCTGGGAAGGAAGAAATATTCTTGTTTGGTGTTTTTATCTTAATTAAATTCACGACGCGTGTTACATAAGCATATGGTAAAGTCGCGTCTGAGGATTGCCTAACTGGGAGTTTAAATGTATACACAGCTCAACGATGATGAATGAAAAAATCATAAAAACTTCCTTGCAGTATTTAGTGTTAAAGCAGCATTAAATATATATACATCTTAGGCATTGGGGGTAGTCTCAGCAGCAACCTCAGCAGCAGGGGCAGAGGCAGTGGCGGGTGTCTCATCAGGGCGCTCGCGCTTGTTGTCTCTATTTTTCTTGAAGTTGCCTCTGTTATTACCGCCATCGTGTCTTCTCTTCTTGAAATCCTTCTTTCCGCCGTCCTGGTCCTTGAAAGCATTAAATTTGTTCTTGCGGGAGCCTCGGGCGTTGTTGGTGAAGCCATGCTCGGCAGCCTTCATGTCAACATAACCTTTCTTGGACATGGTGAGAAGCTCCTTACCCTGGTACTGGGGCTTAGGATCGAGGGCCAAGAAAGCCTGTGCATCGTCCAGTGATTCGAATTCAACAAACACAGAGCCCTTGAACTTCTTGTCATCAGTGCGACGAAGTCTAACCAACTTGATCTTGCCAAAGGTTTCGAAGAAAGCCTCAATGTCAAATTGAGTGGTGTCCTGTTCCTCGCCAAAGCCCTTTGCGTAGATGGATCTTTGGAAAGCATTAGCTACTTGCTGGGGTTCGGGAGCGACCAAGGGAATCTTGCGTCGCACAAGCTCGTTATCTTCGCTAACCTCCAAGAGTTCTGGGCTAGTTTTGAGGGCGTCGACAATGGCGGTGAATGGTTGGAATCGGCGCATTCTAGAAAAGCATGCAATTGTGGAAATGGGGACCCAGCCGTCGTTGGACTGAGCAGTGGTGTAGAGGAATTTGTCGGTGGGGAGGTTCTGATCCGAGAAGTAAAATTCGACCTGTTTGAGGATCTCAGCAGGATCGCTGGAGACGGGCAGCTTTGAAGGATCTGAAACGACATTGGAGTGCTTCTTGGGGAGGGCCTTCTCTACGGCGGGGGTAGCAGCGGGAGCAGCAACTTCCTCGGTAGCAGCGGGGGCCGTTTCGACGGCAGCCTCGGCAGACTCGACAGTAGGCTCGACAGAAGCCTCAGCGACAGGAGCAGCAGAGGCGACTTCCTCCTGAGGAACGACTTGTTCAGGCTTGGCTTCTTCCGACATGGTTATGTATACTAGACAATTAGACACGTTAAATGCAGAAGGATGGAAAAATGAAATTTATTTCGAGTTGGGAGAAACAAAAAATTTTTCTTCCTAAATAACACCTAACCCATGGTATAAACGGCTGACAGTGATAGTAGCTGGACTTGCAATGTTGATGCGCGACCCAAGTCTTGATACAATTTACAGGGTTGAAGCCATTTATAACTATATTTTGGCCTTTGGTTCATAGTTGGTACGAACTACTCCGTCCTGCATGAATGAACACACTAGTTTGCCTTTTTCTCCATAAATATGACCCTGATAGAGGCCACGACCATCGAGCGTGCGGCTAGAGAAGGATTCCATAGTCTGCCACGCGGAAGTTAGCTTTGAGGAGAGATCATGGAAAACAAACGAGTGAGATAGTGACGCCATTTTTCCAAGACTAGGGCTGTTGTCTTGGAGGTTCAAGACGATGAACAGGGAATTTCTGTCTGACGTGTAGAGATAGGCAGCTCTGAAGATATCGAGGTTAGTGGCTAGTTAGAGTTGATAAGTTTGAGAGCACTTACGCATGCATGTTTGGGTCATCCTCAGGCAATGGAGTTGCTGCTCGCACATAGTGAATCTATAGGGAAGGGAGTTGATGGTTAGTTTGTGTATACAGGCGGGGGCCAGAGACTTTACAATACCTGAATTCTATCGGCAATTTTCTTCCCTGCATTTATGGAGCCCATGTTGAGTTTTCGCAGCTCAAGCGCATGCTCGACTCTCTCGTGCTTAACTTTACCAGTAGCTACAGCAGTGGTCCACAGGGGGTGGTCAGCGTCTGGAGCTTCATCAATGTGATCAAGAGTATCATATGGGTCCTTTAGTAAATATTTGGGGTCTAGAGTTCGTTGGTGATCCAACGAGCCGGTTGGAGTGGGCTTTTTGAATGAGATGAGAGCGACAAAGCACATGGACTTCGGAGCGAATATAGCCTCGGGGGCTTTGTTTTGATATACTTTTACTTCTCGTATGCCAAAGTTAAACGTAGTACTGAGCTCATTCACGACGTAGTGGAAAGGTAAGTCTTGGTCCCCTGGAAGAACAAAATTGCAGTTGTGACTATTGCAGATATATCCTGTGGGGATGGTCTTGGACGCTGCGATCAATGACTGGGAAAGGACGTGGCCGCCAAAGGTGCCTCTGGCAATTTGAGGTTTGTAGGCACCTCTTAGAGACCGAAAGATGCGCGTCGAAGAATTTAAGGAGACTGCTATGGGATAGTCATCTGTGCGGAGTTCCTCGAGTAACATGAGCTCCTGGAAGCTGCGGGTCTGGCTGTGAGGGATGAGGCTCATTGTGGTTGTATGTGGTGCGGGAGTTGTGCAACGCAGAGCAGAGACCACAGCTGGAACGGAGGACTGAGTATTGCAAGTTTGGAATCAAGAAGAGGGCGGTCGTGTCTCTTATACCATGAAGACGCATCGGAATTTTTTAGGCTTTCGGTTGGAAATGTCGGCTGGGCATCGGGTCTTTGGTCCTGAGGGTTTTCTCGGCCCAAGAACGTTTTACCCCACAACACGATACAAACAAAACGAAGACTTGCTTCGAATTCCAAACTATGCCCATCAAAATTTTTGTAGTCGCGGTTTACGGTATTCACGACTTCAGTTCACATGAAAGCATCGAAGCATCGAAGCATTGCAGCATTGCAGCATTGGAGTACTGCCGCACGTAGCGCATTTAGAACATTAGAGCTTTGTTGAACGCGAATGCAACTGCCTAAAAGGCCATGAAAATCGATTAGATGCCCAAAAACAAGGCAAAGAAATCACCAATTGTGTGAATATAAATAAATAAAGCGATAGGAACTATTATAATAGAAACATTCAAATGTTACTCGAGATCCTTCATCTCAGCTATCTCCACCCGCAGCCTTCGTAACAGCAGCAGCCTCGCGAGACTTGCGTGCAGCCTTGTTCCAGCGTTCAATTGTATCGTCGTCGACCTCACGGTTAGAAGTGACTTTAATTGTATCATTGAACCTCCATCCTACGACCGACAATGCAAACATGCCTAGTGAGATGTACACCAGGTTCGCGCGGTAGTTCTTTGGCGTATGCCACCATCCGCCAGACGGTGACCATGGTTGCTGCACCCCAATTAGTACGTAGTCCAAACCCTCCAACCTCAACCACACAATCGTTCTCTGCTCAAACATACCTTTGGAAGAAATTCGTGATGTCCGCCCATTCTGCTTCTCGAGGGTTGTCCTTGTGCTAATTTGTGATCTGTGCGTTTGTTACCAGTGCTGTTTCCCTTGCCAGCCTTGAAGAATGAGGAGAATAGAGCGTAATACACTTTCTGAGGACATCTGATTGGGTCTTGGATATAGACCCAGATGTGCTGCGACACGCGTACATACCAGCATGAAATTTTGAAAATCTCACAAAAAAATCCCACGAATCCACACAGACAACATCATCCATCGTGAAAAAAGGGTCGGACGAGGCTGTCATAACATCTATCCCGCTGATCGCCAACACCATGCTTAGTAGAACCGCTACCAGACTTGCTTTCAGGGCACGGGCCCCGCGCCCGATGGCTATCCGTATGTATATTGCACTACAAGTCGATCTCGAGTCAAGATCATGTTCTAACACTCTGCTCAGGCCTTTCTCAATGCTTCAGCACTAGCGTTGCACGTAACAATGAAAAGAGACCCACTAATGGCTACACTGTACCTGCTGATGTTACTGACTTTGGCGCTTATTGGCGCAAAAGCGAGTTGACCCCAATACGGGAATCTGACCTGGCTCACGCTTCGGCGCTCCGAGCGCTTCACGCTCGTCTGGGATTCGACGAAACCATGCCTCTTACGACTTTGGCTCGCACTCTCATCTGCCAGTCTGCCCAAACCAAGTATGCCGACAACTCAGGCATGGCCACATTTGGTCGCAACTTGCTCAACTTTTACGTCTACGAGTATTTCATGGTCAAGTACCCGAGACTGACTCCTGCTGTCCTGCAGCAAACGACTGATTTGTACCTCTCGACGAAATCGTTGGCTGAAATCGCGCAGAGCTGGGGTGTGGAAGAAGACTCGCGGTCTGCACTCTCAAGATACCTAAGTGAAGATGGCGAGGACGAGCTGTTTGGCAAGCTTCGATACAGCCCGAGCTCGGCCAAGCGCGAAAACGGTGTCGTTGAGCTTCTTAGCGGACAAGAAATCTATGCTGGCCGTAATGGTGCCCTCTCCACCTTTGCGCGTGCTCTTGTTGCCGCCATTTACACCCATTCAGGACTTGATGCGACCAAGACCTTCATCCACAACTACATCATCAAGCCCAAGAAGATTGATTTGGCCAGCATGCTTACGTTTGACCAGCCTACACGCGAGCTGTCACGTCTCTGTGCGCGCGAGGGTCTTGCCAACCCCACGTCCCGTCTGCTTGTCGAGACTGGTCGTTACACATCGCACCCCGTGTTTGTAGTGGGTGTTTTCAGCGGCGACCAAAAGCTGGGCGAGGGTCAGGGCGCGAGTCTGAGCGAAAGCAAGACGAGGGCAGCTGTCAACTCTCTCAAGGCTTGGTACTTGTATACGCCCGTGGATCAAGCGCTGCCCAGCGATGATGTGGCCCAGGAAAGTAAGTTCGAAGGCGCCTACATTGACAAGGGAAGCGTCATTGTCTAAGCATACATGTGTAAATATCAGCAAGAGGAACAGATTAGTTAGATGAGAGAAGGAAGGTTGTGTGTACATAGTAATAACATAGTTGAATCATTACAAGTTTTTTTTTGTTGTTGACTTCAAATGTTGTTCGGAGTGTGCAGTACAATCATATACCGTAAAACATGGCATAGGAGAAGTATATAGAGAGATTTTAGCTAAAATATAACAAGAACAATAATAATAATAACAGTTAAAAGAAAAGAATGTATACATATACAGTATATATGGATAATAAAAAAACTTTTGATGAAATTACATATCTGTCTTTGCTTTCTTGGAAGGCTTATCCTCACCGTGTGGTAAGGTATGGACAGCCTTTTCAGAGGACGCACCATTAAGCACTGACATTACCGTTCTGGTTGAGGGCGTCCCTGAACCTGAGCCGTTTATTACTTGCCTGTTTCCTTCGTCGTTATTATCTTCATCGTCGTCGTCATCGTCATCAATGTCAGCATTGTCATCGTCATCGCTAAGCGCTAGATTCTCAAGAGAAGCTGCCGCGGCTTCTCCACCTTTGGACGACAAAAGAAGCCGTTGCAAACTTTTGACGCGTTTAGCATACTCCTTGTTTTTGGTTTCGAGCTTGTTGACGCGCACCCGCAGGAGGATTTCAGACTTGCGGACAATGGCCTCTGACCGACGGGCTGCATCTTCCGAGGCCTCCAGTTCCGCAATGCGCGCTCGCAGCAGATCATTGACCAGTTCCAACTCTGAGACTCGCGTCTGCAGTACTTGCTCATGTTCTGTCGAGGCAGTGTCTTGCGAGCTACCAGCCCTAGGCGCAGAAAGATGAAGTTCTTTTATGGAAGAGACATGCTCTTCCTTGGGCTGAGTGTAAGGAGACATGATGGGTGGCAGTCTGGCTTCTGACTTTTGGGGCACAGGCGACAAGTAAGGTGAAGTGGCAGCCGCGGAGGTAAGATGGTCCAAGGCAGTTCTGGCAGGATTAAAAGAAGGCATGCGTGTCTGTGAGGAAGAACTCTCTGGGTCCTTTGCGCCAAATGCTGGTGAGTAGTAGTTCTTGGCAGGATTTAGTAAAGAGGAAGGTCCAGTGTGAGTGTGAAGGTGAGATGACGGGGTAGTGGCCAGCAGAAGCGGGCTTGTAATGGCCTGTAACGAGGGTTGATGGGCTGAAGAAAGAGATTCCGACACCAAACCTTTGATTGCGTTGTGCCGCGCAAACGAGTTTCCTTCGGTATCCTTAAGTGGAGCCAGGGTCGATGTGCTTGTGGACAAAGTCGAGGTGGTCGTAGCAGTAGTGGCTGTTGCCGAAGACACAAAGGGACTGTTAATTGGCGAGTTCAGAGCTGAGAAATGGGAACTTCTGGAGAGTGGGTTGAACGAAGGCGATTGAGCCCAGCCCAAGTACGGCGTGGAGGAATTGATCGAAGGGTCCACGCGGTCTAGCGAAGCCATTAGCGGTGGCAAAGTCTCCTTTTGCAAAGGGGTGGGCATCGCAGCAACTGTGGCTGATGTGGCGGGTGTCATGGGAGCAGCAGTCGACGAAGCCACTGGGGCCAATGCGGGGGAGGCCATGGCTAGGATGGGCTTATTTTCAGCATGGTAAAGACTCTTCAGGTTTGAGGCCGACGAGGTGGAGGACGATGAAGAGCCATTTGCATTTTGTGGTGAGCTTGGAGTGTCATGGTGATCTTGAGGATGCAGTGCTGGCGATGACTTCGCCGAGGCGGTTGTTTTTTCCTGCTTCCCAGCGACCTTTTGTTTTGCATTAAGGGTCTGCTCTGCCTTTTTTCGGGGTTTTTGTCTCGGCTTGTAGACCTTTTCAGGTTTTTGGGCCGCGTCCAGGGGCCCTGTTGCGGGTGAGTTTGCTGCTGAGTTGTTTTTGTTTCTGTTCCTTGACTTGATTGTGTCGGTTTTGAGCGAGATGGGTCGTGGTCGGCCATGCAGTTTGAGAAAAAGCCCACATGCGTTACACAGGATTTGGCCCGCCTCGTCCCTTCTCCAAAGAGGCGTCGTACTGGTCTGGCAATTTTGGCACCATGGTGAGAGGGAAGGAGAGTGAGGAGAAGATTCTGCTGTTTTCTTTACAGCTGTGGAGGAAGGGGAGGTACCACTCGAGGGAAGGTCGGATGTTGCCAGGTTTCTCTGTTTAGCAGTAGGGAGTGGTGGTGTGGTTGTGGTGGACACTGATACGGCCGAGAGGCTGGGAGATGACGAGGAGGATGGCTTGTGTTGGGCGTTATCCTTTATCGGCGGGGGTGTGTGTTGTTGAACCGGGGGCTGCTGCTTCGTGGGTGGAGAAGGCCTGTTTATCGGGTGGAAGGCGAGGCTTTTGGGCGTGGATAGTTCAGGCTGAGACCCCTCTGAGTGGTTCTGCTGGAGATGAAAGACACTATTGCCGGCATTGTTCGGACTGGCGATGTGAGCGTCCGCTGGTGGAGAAGTGTCCATGGGGACGACCGACGGAGACGAGATCATGAGAGATCCAGGGACGTCGCGAACTGTCATGAGAGGAGGAGTTGTTGTTGTGGTCGTTGATTGTGATGGTGAAGGTGAAGATAAAAGGGGGGCACGCCGTCAGGCCTGAGTCGTGGTCTGTGTGGTTGATAACGTGGCTATCGCGTGGCTGCTGCAGTTGGCCTTTGTGTAGATCTTTCACTATCGACGAGTGTATTGTGTTAGCTATTGAGACTTATCGAGAGCTATCGCTGGTTATCGTGCGCTCTGTGGGCCTGGAAAGGGTGTTGCTGGTAGTTGTTGGTGCTGATGGCTCATCCAATAAGGGCCGCTGCGATTTGTTATCGATAAATTGCACGGTCTTCTTCCAACGCAGTAACAAGTTATCCAGCGGCGTTGAACTGTCGTTGCATCCACAACTGAAAAAAGTGGCTTGTGGCTGTTGGGCAGAGTGGCACGCGACACGCGATAAAAAAAAAGCAGGAGATAAAGAGATTTCACTGCTGCGCTTGAAGGTGCAAGGACTGAGAGAAGAAGAATCTGGTGAAACGACGAGCTGGAGAAGAACTTCTTGCACTCGAATTTTTTTTTTTTCACAAGTGACAAATTTTGCAGCTGCGAGGGAATCGCCGAGACGCTGGAAAGGAAAAGAAACGGAGCTCAGATGCCAATCGATACCTTTTTTGTTTTTTTTGTTTTTTTTTTAGTTTTTCTGTATAATCGCAGAATTTTTTGTTTTTTTTTCGTTGTGTTTTATGCGTCACACTTGCCTTGTGGTGCTGCTACTTGCCCACCGCCGCGCATCCCTTCGTCTGTTTTTGTCTTTAAAACTTTGCAAATGTTGTTTTGTTGTGCTCCTTTTGGGCTGCACACGTTGCGCGCGATAAGAGAATGCCGATAGAACATGTAAAGCGTATTGCTGACAGATGCAAAGTACTAGCACTGACTCAGCAATGACAAACAACCCAGTAGACAGTATGGGAACAGCGTATAGAGCATCATGGCACGTCATAGAGCCGGTGCACAGGGAGCCAATCACATTGACGCCAGCATTCCATTGAAGGTTATCAGTTTTGGATATGCCCCCGTGCTGAACTATTCGCACAGGCGGCGCCACCGTTTGACGCCCAGTGCATGGCCTTATCTAAATGATGAATCAGCAGTGCACAAGAAATGAACCACTGGGCAGAGACGGAACGAAACACAAATGGCTGCCGTAATAAAACACATAATATAATGTCACGTGATTGTGTTTTGTTTGAATCACGTGAGTATTTATATTTCACCATCTCTTCCTACACATTTGCATGACATAAGCGTTGTGCTGTTAAGTTGATCTTCTCTGCCTCCTCCTCTTCCTTCCGTGCTCCAAAGGAAGAAAAAAAAAACACATTCCCATAGCACATTCCTCCACATCAACCCACCTGCCATTATCCTCTCTCGACACATCTCCTGCGCCCATAATGTCACAGCCAATGAAAGGCCTGGTCCGCTTCATTGCAGACCTGCGGAATGCCAGAGCCAGAGACCTAGAAACAAAGCGTATCAACCAGGAACTGGCAAACATCCGCCTCAAGTTCAAAGACCCCAATCTTAACGGATACCAAAAGAAAAAATACATTTGCAAACTCATCTACATCTATATCCTTGGCTATGACGTCAACTTTGGTCACCTCGAAGCCATCTCCATCATATCTTCCAACACCTACACTGAAAAGCATATTGGATACCTTGCTGTCTCCATCCTTCTCAATGAAAACTCAGACATTTTGCACCTTGTCATCAACAGCATCCAAAAAGACCTCAATGCCATGAATGACTATTTCACTTGTCTGGCTTTGCACTGCATTGCAACTATCGGAGGCACGACAATGTGTGACGCTCTTGCCAACGATGTCTTCAAGCTACTCATCTCCCCAACCTCGCAAGACTTTGTCCGAAAAAAGGCTGCCCTCACCATGCTTAGGCTCTACAGAAAGGACCCCAAAATTATCTCTCCCTCCAAAGCGGACCGCATCGTCGCCCTTCTCGACGATCCAAGCCTTGGTGTTGCTACCTCTGCATCCTCTCTTGTCATAGCTTTAGTCCAAGATGATCCCGACAGCTATAAAATGTCCTATAGCAACGTGGTACGCCGCCTACAACAATTAGTCTTTGAAAGAAATACCCCTGAAGAGTACTTGTACTATAAAGTCCCCGTCCCTTGGTTTTTTGTCAAGCTCTTCAAACTCCTTCAGTACTACCCGCCGTCAACCGACGAAACTGTTCAAACCGCACTACGAAAAGTCATTTACAAAGTCGTAGAGTCTAATTCTACCACCTCGAAAAATGTTCAGCAAAACAATGCTCAGAATGCCGTGCTTTTAGAAGTCATCAATCTCGCAATCCACCTCGACATTGATCCCACCCTCATGGAACAAATTGTAAATATTCTGGGTCAGTTCCTTACTTCCCGCGAAACAAACATTAGATATCTAGCTCTAAATACCATGTCGAATCTCGCTGCAAGATATGAACAAATCCCCATCAGCAAGTATCTTATCACAATCATTCAATCTTTGCGCGATCGCGATATTTCTGTTCGCAGAAAGGCCATTGATCTCCTCTACTCCATTTGCAACGCTGACAATGTCCGCGTTATTGTCAGTGAGCTTCTCAAATACCTTCAGGCTGCCGACTTTGCAATCAGAGGTGAAATGGTCATAAGAATTGCAATTCTTGCTGAAAAATACGCAAACGAGTTTCAGTGGTATGTTGACATTTCTCTTCGTCTCATTTCGATTGCTGGCTCCCATGTCAGTGATGAGGTTTGGCAACGAGTAGTCCAAATCGTTGTCAATAATGAAAGTCTGCAAACCTATACCGTAAGGAATGTCATGCAATACCTTAAAGCCCCTACCTGCAACGAGAACATGGTGAAGGTTGGCGGATATCTATTAGGCGAATACGGCCATCTTGTGGCAGAAGAGCCTGGAAATTCTCCTATTGAACAATTTTTGGCTCTTCATGATCGCTTTTCTTCTTGCTCCCCGTTTACAAAGGGTCTCCTTCTTACGACCTATATCAAGTTCATGAATCTCTTTGTGGAAATCAAGCCTCAACTTTTGCAGGTCTTTGAGTTCTATCTTACTTCGACGGACTCCGAGCTCCAGCAACGATCCTTCGAGTATATTAACATGGCCAAGGCCGAAAACGCTGCCATTTTTCCTTCTATCTGGGATGAAATGCCTCCTTTCCCTGAAAGAACATCCGCCCTTCTTACCAGATTGCACACTAAACATGCTCGTTCGGAAGACAAGCGTGTTTGGGTTCTAGGCAGCTCATCTGCTCAAGAAGACAAGTCAGCATTAAAATTGGACTCTGTTTCCAAACGTCCTCAAGCTGCTCACAAAAACCTTATGGACCTTCACTCGGGCCAGTTCGCTCAACCTGCACCTCCTTCCAGCGCACTTTCTGATGGTTCTGCCAAGCCTCCGCCTCCGTTACCACGCAAGGGAAGTGTTGCACATACTTCTCATGCTGAACAGGCACCTCTATTGACATCGGGCTGGGAAAAGAGCTACAAGAAACTATTAACTTCAAGTGAAGGTGTGTTTTACGAGGATTCTCTAATCCAAATTGGTTTACGATCTGAGTACAGAAAGCATCTGGGATGTGTCATTCTTTATTTTCGCAATATTTCAGGATCACCCTTGCAATCGCTATCGGTAGATCTTTCTAATCCTGCTGGCGAGGATGTAGTAAATATCACAACGAAGAACTTCCCCGATTCAAGTATCAAAGCAGACCAAACAACTCAACAGGTCATCATCATCCAGGCCAAACAGCCATTCTTGGAGTCACCATTAATCAAAATCACGTATCTTGCCGGCTCACTTAAAGTCCTTAATCTCAAGCTTCCAGTGATTCTCGAAAAATTCATGGATCCTGCTCCACTGAGTCCAGATGATTATTTCAAAAAGTGGGCGTTGATTGGAACTGAAAATGGTCTCGAAGGTCAAAAGATTTTCAAAAACATTTCTTACTCGTCCTCAGAGCATCACCCAGTCAATGACAAAAAAGTCTTTAACGCTCTTAATTACAGCCAAGTTTCCAGCGCTGATCCTAATCCACAGAACCTTGTTGGTGCAAGCATTCTGCACACCAGCGATGGCGGAAGCTTTGGCTGTTTGATCCGCCTGGAACCTGACGCTAGCCATGCCAATTACAGAGTAACAGTCAGAGCTACCGACAACCGCATCCCTTCCATTTTGAGCAAAAACTTGGCGATGATATATCAGCTATAGTTTTGTAGAAGTAATAATCATTAACATAATAAAAAAACAAAAAGCAGCACTAACAATGATAATAATAAAATAAAAAAAAACCTGACTGGCCTACGTTGCTAATACTGAACTACCAAGTTTTCTTGGGTGAGGGACTAGCACCGAAAATAGTGCGGCCTATGCGGATACTTGTAGAGCCCTGGCGAATGGCCTCCAAGTAGTTTGAGCTCTTTCCCATACTTAATGCAATGTGTCTCTGACATTTCTTGGACAATCGTTCTCCTAAAGTTGCCAGTCTCTGTATTTCAACTACAAGTTAGTTCTGGAAGATCAAGTTGAGAGGAGTTGAAGATAAGCATAGCACGTGGGTGGGAATATGCCCAAGATACTCACGCTAAACTCAGCGTTCTCGCCCGAATTGTATGCCCAAGAATTGCTGCCGATAGTCATTAGACCGATTAAATGAAGCCTTGGGCACTGTGTGATTATATATTGCGCCAGCGCGTATAGAGAGGTTTCGTCCCGTACCCCGCCTTCTTGCTCATCCCCTGTGGTGTTGACTTGGATGTACACGTGAAGAACAGGCAGGTTGCCGCGATACTCGTTGAGCTTTTGAGCATTTTGCTCTGTATCAACGGTCTCAATTGAGCCCAAGTTAGGGATTCTTGCGATCAAAGTCACGGTCTGTAGCGGCCCAATAAAATGCCACTGTATGTCTCTAGGTAACTGTTGAGCAGCAGAGGCAGGTGGTTAGTAATTGGTGATTCACAAGCAACGTGGACTTACAATCTCAGCTTTATGCTGCAATTCTTGGGCGTCCTTCTCACCGAAATGTATCTGGCCCATGTCGTAGAGCGCTAAGATATCCGAAGCTGGCCGGTCGCTAGATACCGCAACCAGCTGCACAGAGTCTGGCTCGTTGTATTGTACGTCAACTTCGCAAGCTATGGCATCACAGACAGCTCTATAACAAAATTTAAGGTAGTTGATTCGGGGTGCAGATGCTTGTAAGGTTGGATCCTCGTGGAGTCTGAGCTTTGCCAAGTTAGGAAGCGTTGTAGCGGTTGCCATTGATTAACCTTTGTGTATTTTGGAAGTGGTAGGTAGCAGGAAGTATGTTTTTTGGGATGACTCGTTTAGCTTTAAAGCTCTTGCCTGCCTGGTTGAAACACAACAAGCACTCAGATACCAAAATACTGTAAGAAGAAAGTAAAAAATCTAAAAAAAAGTTCTGGAATTTTGAGAGAGTTCGATGATGGTTTCTGTTGCAAAATTTCTTCTGCCTACATTTGAATCCCGATGCTATCCATCCTCTGTGTAACCAAATGGCAGTATACCGGTATCCGTTAGGTAAGCGCTTCGATCCAACAAGCACTTGAATTTTATACTTCCTAACAAGGGCTCAAGACCTTGAACGTTAAGAGAAACTAAGGGACATGTTGGCCACTTTTTTCTATCACTTGTCTAGAACTAGATTTTATATATACATGGAGTGATCTAGCGTCAAGTAGCTACATAATCGGTCGATGTGAAAAGGCCTTTGTCGAAAGCTGATCAGAAGGCCAACCATGTACAAAGCGGTAACAGTTGCCCTTGTCGTAGCGGAAGCTATATCTAAGTGCCGTTTGTGATCCAGCAGTTGCTGACTTCTCAAGAATGCTATCTGGTGGAAAATCAACGTAGTTGCCTCTAGTCGCCAGTCTATTTGATAATAGTTCCTCAAGCCGATTGTCTTTGGCGTTTGAGAAAGAGCGTATTAAATGCTGTAGTAAGGTGCTAGACAGTTGTTTTCTCGGGGCGTCTAGCTTAGACACGTAATACAAGGCACTCGTATAGTCCGTTCCTTTCAGCGAGCCTCTCACCAACAATTCTATCATACGCCGTGATGGCTCTACCTTGTAGGATTTGCATTCTTCGTAAATCAGATACCCCAGTTTCTTGGAATTACCCAAACACAATGCGGCAAACGCCAGAGACTCAAATGTGCAAGCATCAGGAATTGCCCCTTGCTGTATGAGCGATCGATAAAAGTGAATGCATGTGGATGCTGCTTGATGTTGATTGAATGAACGAAGGACAAAGTTCGTTAGGAAGGTCAGTAATTTGGGGTTTGGATTGCCATTAGTCCTACTTGTATCGATAATGGCTGCAATAACTTGCTCTGAGCGAATATTTTGGTCATGTATGAGGTTCCAGAGTGTTTTGCATGGTACATCAAGATCTCGAACATCTATGCTAGGTGCATAGGCATGTAAGGCCTGAATTGATCTAAACAAGAACTCGAGATTGATGTTTTTGGGCGACATTGTGGTAGGAGAAGTTAGAAGCACGTCGAGCAGCATTGGAATCTCACTATCAAGAACCGCACTACTCCCATCTTGGAGAGAGAGCTTTTGCAGTGCATCGGCTGTAATATCATTTCCTTTGGATTCAATAAATAATTCAAAAACAGATCGTAGTGAAGCTGTGGAAGGCGTGATTTTTCCTGTCTGGACTCCTCTTTTCCACAAAAAATCCAATCCTTCATCGTGCCGATTAGAAATACAGCTTTCGAGCAATGCATGCCAAAAGTGAGGAGGAACGTGAACGTTTAGGTTTTCCATACTTTGGATGATGGCGATTCCGAGCTCGGCCTCGCTCCATTTGGATACGAAGGATTCAAATAAAACCTTCCAAGGAAATTCTCTTAGTTGCTCTGCAGAGACATCACTAGCAATGAATTCCTCAAACACTCGCTTAGATTCCTCCAACTCTCCCGATTCCACCAGTGAATGTAAATATGCTGCTTTAACAGAAATCGTGAGATCACGTTTGGGAGGCTCATATTCAAAATATTTTTGGAAGAGCTGAAAAAAAGCAGTTCTAACGAAAGCGTCGTTAGATCGTCGCATGGACCATATAAGAGAAGTTAAAGCTAGGCTACTCAGTCGGCTATTTTGCTCAACCACTGTCTCAAAAATGGTCAAAATGGCAGAACTTGCCAGTCGCAAATCTTGTTCAGACAAATGACGCAGTATGAGTCCTAGAACTTTTGGAGGAGGACTCAGGTTCATTTCTATGATTCTGTTTGCAAGTCTAAAGCTGCTTTTAGCATCTCTCCTCTGGTAGTACGTTTGAAATGCAATCGAGACACGATCCCAATTAGCAAAATTTTTGTTGACCAGCTTGTCAACAGACGTTAGGTATACAAACTTGTCGGCATTTTTGGGGAGGGTATCAGGGATTGCAGTAGTTGCTGCGTTTGATGCTTTTCGAAGCTGCAATGGTGATCGAGACGAAAATCGGTAAGTTATCGAAGGGCCCTTAGTACTGAGAAGATTTTTTAGCCCATATGGACGTGATAAAGCCATAGTTAACCAACCCTATTAAAAATGTTTCGCAAGCGAGAGTTGAAGTTCACTTTTTACATAAAATGTAGGTGATTAATTTAGGTACCAAAAACTCAAGACAGAATTTATTAGCTAAGCAAAAATCAAGTTCCCTCCTATGGCTTCAGTTTTAACCCCAAACCATTGCAAGTGCCCGACACCAGTAGATTTAACGCGAAGATGCTGAGGACTTCTTCGTTTATATGGCGACGACAATTTTCGTCTACTTCCACTTGCAGAGCTGGCCTGAATACTAGCTTTCAAGTATTCAACAAATCTACAAAGCTTGCACAGCGACAGAGGGCAGTGAAGGATGTCAAAACATCAAGAGAAGTCGAATATCTCAGAGACGAAGTGGCTTTGCGCATGATTGAGCGCCTGGCTTTTATTTCAAGAAAGTTTCCGAAAGTGTTAGATCTTGGCAGTGGAGCAGGAAATCTTGAAAAGGTACTCTGTTTAGAAGATACTCCAGATCGAGAAGTAGTGAAGGAGCGACTTGGTCAAATCACAATGCTCGATAGCTGCAAAGAAGTCTTGTACCGGGATAGTGACCCATCTGACTTTAATTTCAACTCTGAAATGGACATTAAAAGAGTTGTCGGAGACGAAGAGATTCTAAAACCGGCTGACAGCTCGCCTTTTAAAGAAAATTCGTTCGATGCTGTGATTTCTAACATGTCTATGCACTGGGTAAATGATCTTCCTGGTGCTCTCAACCGAATTCATGAAGTGCTAGTTCCTGATGGTATGTTTATGGCCTCGATGCTTGGCGGTGATACCCTATTTGAACTGCGAACATCTTTGCAGCTCGCCGAAGTGGAGCGACTTGGAGGAGTTTCTCCGCGAGTATCACCGTTAGCCGATGTGAGAGATATGGGAGGATTAATGCAGAAAGCCAAGTACAACTTGCTGACGGTAGATGTTGATGATATCATTGTGTCCTACCCGGATATCTTTGCATTGCTGCGCGACATTCAGGCCATGGGCGAGTCAAACTCCGTTGTCTCGCGACAGACATTTTTGCAACGTGATGTTCTTCTTGCCGCAGAGGCCATTTACAGATCGCTTCACGGAAATGAAGATGGAACCATTCCTGCCACGTTCCGTGTCATCTATCTCATTGGCTGGAAGCCCAGCTCAAATCAGCCCAAGCCATTAAAGAGAGGATCTGCGCAGGTCAATTTGAAAGATGCCCTAGTAACATCTACTGATGAGCTTACTTTAAAAGATAAATAATATTTTATTACCTTTTAACGGGATATTTGTATATACTGCCATAGAGAAAAACAAAGTGATTGAACGATTAATTGTCGTTATATGTAAACCAAGTCCAGAACATGACATAAAAATGATAAAAAATATATACCATCTAGCATGCCCATACGCCAATTGTTCCATCTTCTCGGCCTTCGACAAGATATCCTTCCTTTGACATCGCTGTTTCAACAATTACCATACTTTCAGTATCATTATCCTTATCGGCTCCAGGACCACATGTCCAATGGCGCCCCGTTTCCCTGTCATATACTTTGACTGTGCTTTCCATATTAGTGGAAATAATTCTGCGAGCGTCAAAATGCAACGATGTGATGGGATGATCGTAGGCAAAAGCATCGACAATGGAACCTGTTCGAAGATCCCATATACGAATACTTCTATCGGCACTACCTGTTGTTAAATGAACGTCATCAAACTGTAAGCAAGTTACCGGTCCTGTATGACCAACCAAAGACCGCTGAACTTGTCCACTTCGTAAGTCCCATAATCTAACCACACCATCAGCAGTTCCGCTTGCTAGGGCCGCGTCAAAACACTGAAGAGCGCCAACAAAAGCAGCCGATGATTGGTCACTACTGACATAACTTGATGGTTGCCTCCACTTGGATTCTTCAGAAAACGGACTAGAGTAATTCTGAGCCGCAGCCCAGAGCACATCCAACGTTTGTAAACACCGACCAGATTGTATATCCCATTGGCGAATTGTTTTATCTCCAGATCCAGTGACAAGAGTATCGCCTGAAAAATGAAGCGCAGTGATTTCTCGAAGATGAGATTCATAGACTTGAACGCACAAGTCTCCTTCATCCATATCATCCATATTGCGACGCGACAAATCCCACAACCTTGCTGTGGCGTCAGTTGAACCAGTAGCCACAATGTTGTTATCCATTTGTAAACATTTGACAGATGCATGATGACCGCGAAGCTGGCCAACACATTGGCCCCGGCTTAAATCCCAAATTTTGACTGTATCATCAAGAGAAGCGGATACCATAGTGCCGAACGGAATATCAAAATCCAAGGCGGTGACTAGATCCTGGTGAGCGTCAATGGTACGAATGACCTCACCAGGCGCATAATACTGTTGTAGAGTAGGCATAGTTTTTCGGCGTGAAGTAGAATGCCGTCGAATTTTAGATTTTTGCTGTGCCTTTTCTTCAATTTTTCCAAATATGCTTTGCGACATGAGAGGCTCGCCAGCTGACCCAGAAGGTAGGGACTCGTCTTCCAATGGGTTTTCACTATTACTGGTATTTTTTCCTTTCGATGTGGTCGCTCCCTTTGAGCTAACATCCTTATCTACTAATTTGCTATTATCATCTGTAATTTCATCCTCCGCATCGTCGTCGCCCATTTGTTCTAGCTGCATGCTGATATGTCGAAGCTTATTTTCAAGCTGGAATTCTTCTTGTTCCAAAGTAGCTACCCTTTCGAACACAATTGCGCGCGTTGATTGAAGGTGACATATCTTTCTATCAATTTCATTGATCTCATTAGCAGCTAAACTTTTCCGAATTTCTAGCAAGTCTAGTGTGCTGTTGATGGAGTCTTTTTCCTTGAGGATTTCCTTGCGGGAAGGCGGGATCAATTCTTTGGGCGTATTTTCATCGGGGAGAGCTAGCTTCAGGTCCTCTAATCCCCCAGCTAATACTCCAAGGTGGTCGTTAGAGCTGGTCGATGCTTGAAATCCTTGAAATAGCGAAAAGGTATTGGTGCCACGGGGTAGATTTGCGAAAAGCTCATCCGGAATAGTAGTGAGGGCACGATATCGAGTGTCTTCTTTTGATGCTAAAGTGCTTCTTACAACTTCTGATGGCGCCCTTCGTTTAAAGGAAAAAAATCGGGTTTGGAACGCAGGCTTTCTTAGAATGTCACGCATGGTATCATGATAATATGTTCCCGACAGATCACTGTATTGCGAAGAAACAAAAGTAGTAGCAGTAGCAGATACAGTTTTTGAAAATCGCGTGAAATTAGAATTGGTGTTGGCCAGGGTTGTTGAAATAGTATCATGGTTGTTATAATCTTCACCCTTTCTTTGGCTTCCTCGTGCTCGAGAGCCAGAGATCATCTCATTCATATCGGCTAATAATGCCACTCGCAGATTTAATGAGCTGCGTGAAAAGATAAAGGCATCAACAGATGCCTGACGACTTGAGAGGTGAGTAACTCTATGGTTCGTCTCACTATTGTAATGGAATCAGGGCAACAAAAATAAGGAAGGCGTCGGCCAATAAGAAGTTGATTACAGGTCAGAGCAAAGCTTACCGCGCTGGAGTTCCTTGCACGGCCAATGGCGTAAATACTAGACGACTAAATCGAAATCTAAGAGGCAAAGAGAAAGGAAGAGTGTGGGTGGCCGAGTACTAAATCCACACGCATGTAAATATAAAGATTTTCAAAAGCGTCTAGGATTTCGAACCCCAATTTCATGCTACCAGTCAGTGATCAATATTAAGGGTTAGGGTAAATGGCTGAAAATGATCCTCGATCCCATTTCCTTCCATCGCGCAACAGAAGCAAGACTTCTGTGAAGTGTTGTTGGCACCAGGTTATAACGCACGCAATGGAGCCTCCTGAAGCCCATTTACGCAGGCCGTTTGGCGAGAGTTTAGAGATTAAAGGTAGAACTGTCTACTGGGTTAATAACGGCATTTTAGTGAGGAAATTTACCTTTCCGCGTGGAACTCAGATCACTTCAGCAGTATTTACGTCCTTTCAGTCTTCTTCACCATCGATGCCCAAAAATGGCAGCTCTAAACTCAAAGAGGATGCTGTAGTTATAGTGACACTTCAATTTTGCCATATTTACTATATGTCGGGCCCTACGTTTCTTGTCAATATACCGCGTTCGATATCCAAAGTTATCAGATGTGATCGAGGCTTGATACTTTCACGAGATGTTTCCAATGATGACCTGACGACAGATAACTTCACGCTTCCAAAATTCTTTCTAATGAACGACCCATTGCTTGATTTGGGTGCCATTGTATCCTCATCTATTGCCTCAATTTCTCAATTTGAAGAAATGCTCTACTTCGGGGACTCTAATCCTGTGGACGCCTTGTGCGTAACGTTTGATGTTAGAAAGTTCTCTCTAAATATATATTCTGTTCGGCACATATCCTCACAAGTTTCAAGTCTTTCGAATCAAGCATTTCCTAAGTCAAAAGATTACTCTAGACGAAGATCGAATCGCGTTAGTTCAGCAATTCTCGACTCCATTGACACTGAATCCCTTGAATCAAGTCTTTTTCATTCAAGGATGGATCAGCCTATAATTAATTCGCGAGATATGACAAACGCCAACCCAAGTGAAAGCGCGTCTATGACTTCTAACATCTTTGGATCTCTCAGTTTCCGGAAAGAAGCCCTTTTAACCTTGATAGACTCATTTCACTTCAATGTCGATGTGTCAGATCTTAATATTCACTCAATTTCCTACTCATCCAATTACTGTGTGGCTGTAACTGACGCATCTCGAAATCAAACTGTGTTCTTAGTGTTTGAATACGATATAAACTCAAGGGCCTTAAAGTTCAATAGGTCGGCAAAGATGAGTGCACGTTCTGTAAGTCCAATCGCTTTGAGTCTTCATACCAATACTAGAGATGTTATTCTGATCCTGACATCTGACTCTTCCGCTATTTTCTTTGACCCTTTTCTTCAAATCAAATCACAAACTCTTTGCTTTCCAAAGGATTGGATAACAACTACAAATCTATTTGTACATTCTGATAACGTTTACGCCATGACAAATGAAGGTTATCACAAAACAGATATCACTTTGATCAGTCACTCTTCTCTGGTTACGAAATGCTTTAAAACATTGGCCTTAGTGCTTGAAAGCCCCGATTATGTCACATTCACTTTTCTTTGGGCAACCATAAGATTTACCAACAAGTCGTACACAGAGTGGGATGCACTTGTGTCCACTATCATACTGACCTTTATTCCAAGCGATATTCAAAAAGCTGAATGCCCCCCATTTATTTTCAGTCCAGAAGAATATTCGTTCTCTAAGCAGTATTCCTCATATCTCAGCAATATTAGAATTCTGTTGGCAACGTTAAATGATGTGGGACGCATTACTAGTAATTTTCGACAAGCCTTAATTTTTTCTCTTTTTCTCATCAAAGAAGACTCTAGACTAGATATCGCTCGAATACAAGATGCATATCTATTGGAAGAGTTATTGATTCATTTGTTGGCCTGGTCTGGAACATCTATGGGCTGGACCAGGTCTCTAACCATCGGCATGAATAAAGTTGTACCATGTAAGGAAAAAAAAGCCCCCACTTAGCTTTAACTAACAACTGTAGCTGTTTTTCAGTTGGATCTTAATTGGGATCATATCCCCGATGTTTTTGAGGCCATATCTAAAGGACTAGATGAGCCTCCCATAGGCTTTTTCTCGTCTCACTTTTCTCTCCCAGAGGGCCAGTTGGTTTTGTCGCGTTTATATAAAACGTTAAAGTTCTTCGACCTTATTCAAACACAAGGATTATCCGTTGCAGAAAGTATGGCAAGTCTAGGTATCACCAGGGGATTTATCAACCAATATCCTGAAGGAATCAAATATTGTGTTTTTGAAGTGTTAAATTTTAACAAGTACGATGCCAAAACTTCGTTTAATCTTGAGTCCTTGACGCTACTGGGAAGAGACGACCTTATTCAAATGGTGACCCCTGCACCTGCAAGCCGAGCATCTTTTAGTCTCTCAATCCGAGATAACCCAAGAGATGTGAAAGCAATTGTGGCCGGATTGGCCGACATCGATCATCTAATTGCCTGGGATGGACAAACAGAGGCAGAGAGGATCCAGGTATCCAAACTGATATTCTCCAGTGATCGGAGATTTTATGAGGCCTCCAAACTTGTTCAATCCTCCAAACCTCAGGTCTTAACTTTAATACCGTCACCCGATTGGAGCGAGACTGAACTGCTAAAAAAGCAAGAAGAGTTTTACAACCTGAGTTTAACACGAATATGTGCCATCTCCCTTGGAAGAGCTGCGTTTCACTTTTCAGCTCGGCGACCTCTGATTACTGAAAAGTATCCAATTCCAAGACTTAACTTTACAGTCCAAATGAAGCCAAGTAATATAACTCTCACTCTTCAGAAGCAATTGACAGAGGAAAGCCTTTCATGGGGGTTTTTTCACAACGGCGTTTCATCTGGACTCAGTGTTTCAAAAGAAGTTTCTTATTTGAATGGAAGCTGGATTACGTTCAATAAGCCTAATACTCTAACATCTCAACATGCAGGATTTTTACTTGGCTTGGGAATGAATGGTCATCTAAAAAATCTGGAAGAATGGCACATTTACAATTATCTTGGTCCTAAGCATACACACACTTCAATTGCTCTATTAATTGGGATGGCAGCCAGCAATTTGGGCTCCATGGACACAAAGTTGACTCGTGTGCTCTCGGTACATATCGTTGCTCTCCTACCTGCTGGTTCAAGTGATTTGAATATATCGACCTTAGTTCAAACAGCGGGAATAGTTGCCATGGGGTTACTTTATACCGGATCGCAACATCGTAGAATGACGGAGACTTTTTTAGGAGAGATCGAGGGCAGAGCAAACGGCGCTAGTGATGCAATGCGAAGTGAAGGCTACAAAGTGGCATCAGGAATATCGCTAGGGTTTATCAATTTGGGCAAAGGAAATGATTTACATGGACTAATTGATATAATGGTCGTCGAACGCCTTCTTGCGCTAGCAACAAAATTGAAAGATGTGCAGACTTCTACAATTTTAGATATCAGTGTTCCAGGAGCTATCATTGCCCTTTTACTAATGTTTTTGAAAACATCCAATCATGATATTGCTAAGAAGCTTGCTCCTCCCACAACCCCGCAGTTTTATGATTACATTAGACCCGACTTTCTTTTACTTAGGACTTTGGCTTCTCATTTAATTCTCTGGGACGGTATTGGAGCAGATCAAGCGTGGATATTAGCGAATATTCCTGAAGTTTTAGGGAGCAATGTCTTTGAAATGAACCAGAAACTTAGTTCTGACTTGCTACCTTATTTTTACGTTGTTGCAGGGTTATGCATGGCTATTGGCCTTAAGCACGCATCAACAGGAAATATGAGCGCAAGAGATACCCTGCTTTATTATTTCGACCGTATAACCCAATTTGGTGAAATTCCAGCAACGACACACGATCAGCGTATATCAAAAGCTGCATTGATACAAATTCAATGCTCCATTGGATTATCTCTATCTGTAGTGATGGCAGGGACTGGAGATCTTGAAAGCCTCCGGAGGATAAGAATGATGTGCCTACAGAAGAAAAAAGATACTTTATTTGGGACCTATCTTTCAGCTCAAATGAGTCTAGGTATTCTTTTTCTAGGAGGTGGCCAGTATGGATTCGAAAGAAATCTCATTGACATTGCTGTCCTGGTAGTTTCCTTGTACCCCGTTTTCCCAACATCAATATCTGACAATTTTGCACACCTACAGCCTTTGCGATATTTTTGGGCGCTTGCTGCTAAGCCAAGGTGTTTGGTTGTGAAGGACGTAGATAGTGGGAAAGCTTGTGCACTTGATGTTGAGTTGATGCTAAAAACTGGGGCAATAATTCGCAAGAAAGCTCCTTTTCTACTTCCAGAACTCTCAGATATCCTTGAAATATCAGTGATATCGGAATCTCACTTTCCTTTGACTCTATATCTGAATCGTCAAACACCGGCTACCGAACTTTTTGCAAGAACAAAATTACTTCTCGTTACGAAACGACTATTAGATCCGATTACGCAGATAGCAGTTGCAAATGAATTACCCTTGAAAGGGGGCACGACGAATTTTTATCAATATTTGCATATTTTACAGGCAGTGGATCCTCAAGACATAAAACGAATCAGAGTCACTGGTGAGTTATATTAACATGAAGAGAATACTACTAACTAACCTATTAATAGGAAATTGCAGGCGATCTCTCGAAACTACTGAAACTGATCTAATGTTAACGGCACAAGACGTAGCGACCAATCCTAAGTTCATGGATGACCTTTGGAACTTGAAAATTATTTTTTCATTTCATGACAAAATCCGAGAGATGGAATTTCCCACCATGTTCACAACAAATCAAGTTGAGGAACTGAAAACATTACTATGGAGATGGAAATTTCAGGAAATGTCGAAGTGAATAATTACATAGATTACAATTTGAAAAGCTATGGCAAAATAAAAATTTGATCTAACGGGGAATGCCAGCTCCACCTCTACCAGGTATACCTGCTTGAGGAGCAGCGCTTTCTTCGTTTTTAACAGTTTCATCAACAGAAAGAATCAAGCACGCAGCTTCTGCAGCGGATTGGATGGCATTTATCTTGACCAAGGCAGGTTCCCAAACAAACTTCTCGAAATTGTTAGCAGTAGATTCGGATTCAAAATCTACACCAGCCCAAATTTCTCCCTTTGCGTGCTTCATTCGGAGCTTGTTGAGAATATCAGTACCGTCAAAACCTGCATTTTCACATAGTTGTCTTGGAATTACCTCCAAGGCCTTGGCAAAAGCGGCCACCAAAAGTTGTTGCTTTCCAGCAATAGATTTGGAATATTCACGAAGGTACTTGGAAATTTCCATTTCACAAGCGCCGCCACCAGCGACAACCACATTGTTTTTGACTGCTCTCTTTACGATCATGATGGCATCATGCAAGGACCTTTCAACTTCAGCAATAAACTGTTCTGATCCACCTCTCAATACAAGTGTACAGGTCTTGGTCTTTGGGCATCCGGTGAAAATGTTAAACCGCTCTCCACCAATCTGCTTCTCTTCAAAGTCTTCACAGGTTCCAAGGTTTTCAGGCTTGATATCTGAACAAGTTGAATGGATAATACCACCCACAGCCTGGATAACACGCTCCATGTCATCTCCAGACACGCGGCCAGCGCAGAAAATATCTCTGTCAGCAAAATACTGAGTGGCAAGATCACCGATTGGAAGTTTTGATAGAACAATGTTAGCGCCGGATGCACAGATGTTCTCAAGCTTATCAAGAATAATCTGCCACTCGGCATCCACCACAGCTTGATATTCTGAAACCTCTTCAACGCGTACTTCAGCATTATCCTTTTCTGCCTTAAGTTCTAGCTCCACATTCAGACAAAGAATAGTAGGTTTAGTGAAAGCCTTAGGCTGTTGCTCAAATCCGGCATAAGAAAAGGTCTTTTTGAATGCTACACCCTCAACGAAAAGGGTGTCTTCAATACCACCACCAGGTACTTTCTTCATTCCAATAAGCTTTTCATTTAAATCATCTTGGTCTAATGTCAAGACAGCATCAACAACCATCTTAGTGAAAAATTTCGAGTTGTTATTGATAAGTTTGGAAGACATGGCGGTAGAAGCGCATCTTTCGAGTAAATCTCTGAAATCGCTAAGTAGTTAGTAAGACTAGTCAACGAAATAATTACCAAAAAACCCAAGAAAACAATGCCATACCTCGTTTTAGCCTGTTCAACTTCAACAGCGATCGATCGAATTTTTTCAACGGCTAAGCGTGCAGCTAGTTTGAATCCACGTACTAGCGTGTGTGTAGAAACTCCTTCTTCCACGAAAGCCTTGCTTTCCTTCAAAAGCTCGCTAGCAAGGATAGCGACGGAGGTAGTACCATCACCAACCTCAGCGTCTTGAGATCTGGAAATATCAACAAGGACACGGGCAGCAGGATGAATAACATCCAGAAGCTTAAGGATGGTGGCTCCATCGTTGGAAATTGTAGTTTCGCCTCTTTCCCCGACGATCTAGATCAATATGTTAGATTCATCAACAAATGATAATATTTTCGCACTCTTAGTTAGCTTACCAATATGTCAGAGCCGAGTGGACCCAGAGTTGATCTAATTGTATCTTGGATGGCTAAACAAGCATTGATGTTGCTAATGGTTTGACCACGACCCTGAGAGGTATCTGTTCCCTCTTTCAGAACGACAATTGTGGGAGTTTGGCGACCGAAGCTCATTTTTGTGATTGCAAAAACTCCTTTGACTTAACTTGTTTAGACGTCTTGGTTGTCTTTGAAATGCTTGAAAACGGAAGAGTCGTTGGCAAAGCTGATCGAGCAGAAGGAAAGACGTGTTGAAAAAAATGGCCCCTCTGATAGAGACGAGTCCCAAAACGTAAAAAACTTATGAGCGGGTAACTTACTCACGTGATATAATTTGAAATTTTTGACTATCCGCTTTTATCAACGATCTACGATCTCTAAGTCTCAATACTGGCGAACACTCAAGAGAAAAATACTATGACTTGCGATTTAGATAAGTATTTGAACACACAGAAAAACTGTTTCATCGCGGTTGGACTTGAGGGGTCAGCAAATAAACTGGCTGTTGGCGTCATCAAGCATTTCCCTGGCCAACTTTCGCTCAGTAATCGCGCCGTGGTGTTATCGAACATCAGAGATACTTACGTTTCTCCTCCAGGCGAAGGGTTTCTGCCTAGAGATACAGCGCGACATCACAGAAACTGGGTAGCAAGACTGGTGAAGCAGGCACTTAACGAGGCAGGCGTACACTCAAAGGACCTCGATTGCATTTGTTTCACACAGGGACCTGGTATGGGAGCACCACTACAAACTGTTGCGATAGCGGCTAGGTGTATAAGTGTAATGTGGAATATTCCTCTGATAGGAGTCAACCACTGTGTGGGACATATCGAAATGGGTAGAGAAATCACTGGCGCCGACAACCCTGTGGTGCTCTATGTTTCTGGTGGAAATACACAAGTCATTGCATATTCAAACCAAAGATACCGTATTTTTGGCGAGACACTTGATATCGCGGTTGGCAATTGCCTAGATAGGTTTGCCAGGACTCTACAAATATCAAATGCCCCAAGTCCTGGTTACAATATTGAACAACTTGCTAAAAAGTATGCCAGTTTCAGCTAACTTTGTTGATTATCTACTGACTGATATTTAGGGGAAAGAATTTCATTTCACTACCATACACCGTCAAGGGTATGGACATGTCCATGTCAGGGATTCTTGCTCATATTGAAGGAATTGCATCTGAAGTCATTGAAAGTGGCAACTCGAAAAAACCTTTTCCACATGAAGGGGCTGCAATTACTGTGGAGGATCTATGTTTTTCACTACAAGAAACGTTGTTTTCAATGCTGGTTGAAGTCACCGAGCGTGCAATGGCTCATGTAGGAAGCAAAGAAGTTTTAATTGTGGGTGGAGTTGGCTGCAATGAAAGATTACAGGAAATGATGGGAATCATGGCTGTAGACCGTGGAGGAAGCGTGTTTGCCACTGACGAAAGATTCTGCATAGACAATGGAATCATGATTGCTCATGCTGGTCTACTAAGTTATCGCACTGGTTTCAAAACTGAGCTGCAAAACTCAGTATGTACACAAAGATTCCGTACTGATGAGGTGTTTGTAGCATGGAGGTAGACATGGCTAGTTTATGGATCAATTTGACAATGAAAGAGATACTTCTATTAATATTACAATTCCTCATTAGCAATATCAATGACTGCATCCTTTATAGTCGCCATGGTCTCAACTGCACCGGTGCCAGAACTCACAGATTCAACACTGGAAATAGTAACTTCCACGAGTTTTGTATTGATGACTTCAACGATTTTGGTAGTAGAACTAAGCGTTTCCATCGCCTTCTTGTCAGGGCTACCAGAGAACGGAAGAATTCTTAGAACTGCAAGAAAGAACAACACGGGCGCTTTCAAAATACGTCTCCATACAATCCACATCACAACCAAAGCCAACAGTCCCATAGAAGCAAGCATGCATGTTCGGTCCCATTTATCTGCCTGTTCCAAATGTTTGATCAACTTGTGGGAGGTCCCTAATACATTTTCGAAAACAGAGTATTTGACATCCAGCTGACTAATAGTTTTCGTTGATTGTTCAAGTTCTTCAATGTTTAGCGTAGCTTTTATGGCTTCTGTCTGTGCGAGTTGATGTACGCGCCTTAAAGTAGCTGTAACATCCTCCGATTTTGACAGAACTTGTTGTTCGTGGCTTAGTGAGTTAGTATAGAATATTGGCCTGCAATATTAATCATACTTCAAAGATTGGGCATCAGCAGAAATGATCCGATCTCCAAATAGCAGCTCTCGCTGCTGCCGCTGAGAGTGCTCGATCTGCTTCTTATGTTGAATCTGACATTTGCGAAAGTAGCGTTTAGCTCTGAGGTACAATTATCCGTTAGCATATTTGACAAAGCAGTGCAAGGGGAACATATACATTTTTACATTCTCATTGATTTTATCCACCTCTGCCAAATGCCTTTCTTTCTCTTCATCCTTGGAGGTGTCTTCAATTTCAAAATGGATTGCTTGAAGATCTGAATCGACATGGCGGAATTGTGATTGAATTAAGTCAACGAGTTCTTGGTAAACCACAGGAGATTCACTTCCAGCTCTTATAAGACGTACAGTGGAATCAGTTATTTCTTGGATCTCCGCAGAGATCATGACAAGTTGCTCTTGCAAGGTCGGTGGCATTATGATCCGCTGGCGATTTGATAGGTAGAAGGGTTAGGTGGTGTCTGGAAAAGAAGCGCTTGGGAAGAAATTTTGTTTTTCTTACTCGTTCTTCCCAATTCTCTTTAATTCATGCGGAGAAAAAGCCAGCAAGGTTGATCGTAATGCGGTAACTTCTCATCAAATGGTAATTATACATGTACAGTGTATGTACAAGTATCCAGCATAATTTAAACACAAATATAGTTCAAATGGATATTTCCGTGACAAATGTGAAATTTATTGAGCTACTAGAGACATGGAGCGTGAAAAAAACAAGATCATGATCACTTGAGCAGTTTATATAAGCCTTCTGGAGTTAGTGAAAGCTTGTCTTCTTCTATCATATATTCTAAGAATTGGATGAGCTCTTCCAAAGATTTTGAATAAGGAGTTTCTTTTGGAACAAGCATTTTCAAAAATGAATGAATCTTCTCCGCGCTAACTGCTCCAAGGTTAGTGAGCATACCTTGGATGTAGGACCAGTATATGCTCATCTCTTCTCGAGACTCTTCAGACTTGGAATTTGATTGTGCGTCGTCATTGAACACTGTTACAGTTAGTCAAGTAGTACAAAGTTTGAATTCCACATACCTTTAACTGAATTCTTATCTGCCTTCTCCATAACCTGATAGATGTGGTTCCTACTATCCGTCTCCTTCAATACACCTTGTTTTACCCAAAACAATAGAAGTTCTTTCGCTTTTTCTTCATCAATCTTTAAAGATTGGGCAACATCGGCAAGTTTCCAAGCATCTACAAATGTTAGGTAAATAGAGTAAAGAATTACCACATACCTGTTTCGTGGAATAAAAATATAGTAGAAGCCTTTTCCGGTGAAACTGTAAACTCAAGAGTTCTATCTTCTAGTTGAAGTTCAACTGAGACGGTGCCCACTGTACTGAGCCATTCTAAAGATCTTCCCTGTTTTAGTTTGGAAAATTTCTTTGAAAAGTTTTGCACGAGACTGGGTCGTTAGCCAAAGCTTGCCTCAAGAATAGCCTTACCTTTGAATCTGTTGAGGAGATTCAATAAAATTCGTAGAAAATCGAGGCCAAAATAGCCTTGATATGACGTTCATTTGGAAATTATAACCAATTTCTTCGGCATTTTCCATATCTCTACGAACAAGCGTATTCATTCGCTTGCTCTCAGCCATATCTTTTACCATTACATCAAGATCGTGCAATTGACGTTCCCCAAATTTGACTTTTAGAAACTCGATGCTCATCAGCTAATGAATGAAGTTAGAGAAAAGCTCTAGAAGGATTTTGTTCTTTTCTACTTACAATTTCTTCCGAAACTTGATCTGAAGATAAGAGCATCTTGTCGGCAAATCGTTTGATCAACTCTTTAATAATTCCATCTTTGCTATCATACATAGCCAAGAGGTTTCCAATAATATCGAAATTATTTTCAGTAATAAAATCTGCCGGAGCATCCAATGGATCAGGAAACCAAGTCGAATCAGCCTGAGAATTGTTTAATCCAATATCTTGCCTTGGCTGTACAGATGTCAATTCGGTTGCAAGATCTGAAATAATTGACGAAGGCTGTCCTAACATGCCTGATACCACTTCGGTAATAGTGTCTTCACGTTCCTTTAAGTACCGCCGGATAGGGCGAGAAATGCGTTCTAAAAGAACTCCCCTTGAATCTAAAATACCAAAGCTTTTGATGCCAGATATATACCCATATAGAATATCAACAGTGTTTGCACCGCCATGTAAAAGGCGCCTCGAGCAGCTACGTTGAAACTGAGTTACTAAGGCAGCGCGCTGACGATTCGAGCTAATAGAGTGCTAAAGCAAGTTAGTAAAGTTAATCAAATCAAGATCATACCATACTTTAAGGTCCTCAAGCCCTGGCCGTGATAATGGAAAATCAACAACCATATCAAAAAGCTCTTCCGTTCTTAAAGTAGCAATAATTTCTATCGAGAAATTTTGAATGATAGAAGCTATGTCGTTCTCGCAATTGGGTATTAATAAATGAGCGGCTGGTATAGCAACTTCTTGTGTCCATTGTTTTGAATCCGCCAGTACTGATATGTTCCATTTTCTCTGGTACTTATTTCGAATCTGAAGCTCAACACTCGCAAGTAGATGTGTTAAAATCAATTGATTCAATACAGCCTCTTTTCCAATTTCTCTAAAAATTTCCACTGCATTTATCATCGAATTAGTAGGGTAGCACAAGTCATTATCTTTTAAACAGGCGGTAACGATTATTTGAAAAACGTGAGGTGAAAGTACGCTATTTAGAAGAGAAGAATAGCACACTTGAAAGCGTAAAAATGAGTTTTCAGGTACTAGGATGAACTGGAATGGATAGTAGTAGTGGAGCTTTAAATCAGTGAGAACTGAAACTAGTTGAAATGCTTCCTTGTCAGTAAAAGGTACTGTCGTAATCAAATCATTTAAGATTGGGTTAGCATGCTGGAAAAAGTGAGATCGCACATCGTTCATGTATAGATTGATAAGTTCGTCTGTCTGAGAGATCTTAGAGAAGGCGGATTTCACTTCTTCCGACGGTTCGCACAACAAGCTCTTCGGAACCATCCAGTCCCTCACGATTTTGAATTCATTTGGATGGTGATAAAAATTGCCAAAGTCCTCAAACACTAAATCAAAGGACTGGCTTGAAATCACAGACGGCATGTCAACAAAGATCGTGTTGATGTTGAAAAGATGTTTTTGTGAGTTGGGTGTAGTGGACCTGCTGAAAGGTGATGGGGAATTAAAGGTTGGGAGGAATTCAGATCTTCCAAGAAACAAACAAGAAAAAAATTAAGAGGCAAAACAGCCCTTGAAAAAGTTGTGGATACTTGTCACGTCAGCTTCTTCCAACGGTTAGGAATTTCAACAACTGCAAGTACCGGCATGCCTGCTCCTGAACTGTTCAGCTTTTCGTTTCCTGGTAGCTACTACTTGCAGCACTATGGAAAGTCTCTTTTATCTAAAGTCTTACAAGTGGGGCCAGTTCCCAGCCACGTCGCCTTCGTAATGGACGGAAATCGAAGGTTCGCAAAACGGCATCATCAAGAAACCAGAGAAGGTCATAATGCGGGATTTGAGAGTCTAAGTCAAATTTTGGAATTATGTTATAACACTGGGATTCAGGTCGTGACAATTTTTGCTTTCTCTATTGAAAATTTCAACAGAACCCCGTACGAGGTCAATTCACTTATGGAAATTATGAAAAGCAAACTTCTACAGATTATTGAACGCGGGTATGCTACAGTCTTCTACCTGTGCCAGGATCCCACCCTTGTTAACTTACTTCTAGAGATCTATGCGATGAGTACGGTATTTCCATTAAAGTACTTGGAGACCGAAAGCTGCTGAAGGATGATATTATTGAAGTTATTGATAAAGCCACCAAAATGACAGAAAACAATACGAAGTATGCTGTTTGTTTACTCATTGCTTGTTTTATTAGGGCAGTTCCGACTAACGCTGTTTAGAGCAACCCTCAACATCTGTTTCCCTTATACATCTAGGGACGATATCACGACCTCGATCAAAAGTATAGTCTCATCCGTCCAAAAAGGTAGTATTGAGCCACCAGACATTGATGAAAGTCTACTTGAGTCAAATATGTACTTTGGCGGAAACCCACCATTAGATATTTTGGTTAGAACCAGCGGAGTAGAGCGTTTAAGTGATTTTATGCTCTGGCAAGCTAATAAAGGAACCATGATCGAATTTGTCAATACTCTTTGGCCTGATTTCACACCCTTTCAAATGTTTTGCGTCATTCTAAAATGGGGTTTCCAAAGGCAAGTGAACAATGAAAAAGACATTTAGGATGCCCTCGGAACGTTTCATTCTTTCATAATAGCACAGTGCTTCCAGTTCGCATGTTGGAATAGCAGTAAGCGTGTGTGATAAACTAACTGAAACCTAATACTATGTGTTATATTCTTTGACTCTATATTTGGAGGCTGATCAACTACCCACTTTCTTATAAATCGCACTGCATAAAAGACAATAGCGATCCGTAAATAAATCTTTATATAAAGGTCGAGCAAATGCTCAGTAATGGTTTGATATGGAACTAAGGCGTACAGAAATCAAGGAAGCAACTACAGCTGATGATGCACTCCCATAAAGTACGAGTAAGTAAGGATGAAGCCGAAGGATAGTCCATAGAGGAGGGTAAACTAATGGCGATGCTACACACACAGAATGATATATCGCTTTTGACGCTTTTTCAGTGGTATAATACATAAGTCAGCCCTATGTAGCTGAGAAAGTGCTCAAGAGCCAACTACTGTAACAATACGGTTACAATGACAATTGAAATGACTTATGAAAATGCACTGACTATAACGTCTACCGACTCTCGCCGCTACCCATCTAAAATGAAGAGTTTTCTACCACAGACAGAGCCGCGTGCTCAAGATGCCGAAAGAGCCGTCTGTGCACAAGGGAGAAAATGGAATGGGATCAAGGTGTTAAAAAAGATAAAGTCAAGAAGCCAAATTTTGTGTCGTGGTAGCAAATTGATTGCTGAGTCTGCATGGAAGACTCAAAATAGAGGAAAAGGCGATTAAAATAGTGAAGAAAAATGGGACTCCTAGCTAGTTAAACTGTATTGCTAGCTCTGAGCGCACCTGGCTCAATTATACACGTATATAGCAGACAATAGATACAAGTAAACATACATGTACATGTACATAGAAATACCTAAAATTTTTGCATGTAGTGTTTTAATTTTTCCTTGAGTTGCCTTAAAGCTACTTAAAAGCTACTCAGCGTTGAAGCAGATGCGAGCATTTGCTCTTTCTTAGATAAAGGTGTATACTAACAGGAGACTCCAGCCTGTGAAAAAAAAGTGCGGTGGATATACTTTTTGCAATACACACAAATAAAAAATAATAGGGCTTTAATCGGAAAGCTGTATAAAACGAACACTTTGGCCTTTATCATTAAAAATGCTGCAAACAGCCGGCTTACTGCGGTAAGGATCTGGATCCACTGCCAAACAAACCTACGTATATGTACTAAGTGCACATGTACACGTACATCCCGGAAAGGAAACTGACGCAATATTAGATCTTCAATATATAACAATTGGAAAGAGGACACTGGCGTTCCCTATATTCCCTATCATTCTTACCCAAACATCGCAGCGAGGGCATGCCTAAAAGTATGCGAGGTACAGCTACAATAGCGGCTTGGATAGAAATTTGGCAAGATAATGAACAATATCCACACGTACGATAATGTCATATTTCTATTCGAATACCAGAAGATCGAAATGGCTCTATCTATTTTGAACTATGCTACAGATCCCAAGAAACTTGATGGCCTGTTAGCATTTTTTGCAATTTTCCTTTTAGTAACATACATTACAGTACTTGATTGTTTTACCCATGCTGCAGTATTTATCTCCAAGATTTGCACCAATTTTTCTGCTGCTGCTGCAAAACTTTCCATTCATGATGGATAGGGCTTCCAGCGCTGTTTCTGACTCCAAGAAGTCTTGGGGTGAATAAAACTTACCATCACGGACCAAAAATACTCATGCGAATGCGGTATATTGTCCTTAAGAAATGTCCACTTTATCGCAGGGAGTGATCCATATTATCGACGGTGTCTCCAGAGCATTATCTCAACGTTTTCTAAATTCTAGGAAAAGCTTTTCTGCAGTGATTAGCCGTGTCTTCCTTTATTTTTTAATAGTTATTACGCCTTCAGTAGTAGCATTTGAACAAGATGATAAACAAATTTATCATCAACATCACCATCAATGTGGAAATACTGGGCACTAATTTTAAAGATGTAATCAATATTTAATTCGTGAATATAGAAAAATTAGCAGCTACGCGAAAATTGAGTCTTCCAAGTATAAGTAGCATACTGAGTGTGGTGGCATTGATCCATTCCTTTTCTTCATGAAAGACGACTTATTACTAAGTAGAGTGAAGACCAGCAGGATGAGGTTAAGAATTCTGGTGCAACCAATGACAAATCACTACGTCGAGTATTTGTTCATAAAAAGATCAATCTTGGCTAACAAATATGGTCAATTATTTTGGCATGAGAGGAAGGCATGCGGACCGCACAAGGTTTGAGAGAATGCGAGCTATATTAATTTTAATCTTTTTGCTGAGGTGGCCACATTGCAGGAAAAGTGTCAGCTTCTACCTATCTACCTATGCAATGCAAAGCTAACGTCTATAAAGTACATAAACCGCAGTTGACATCAAATGTTTGTCATAAAGTATTTTAGATTAACATTTTAAGTAATAAGAATACTGGGCTTAGAATTATATATATATACCGACAATAATGATAATGGTGGTATATAAGATCTTTATACACACTAAAATTTTATAGCTACATATAAAATAATTATGCTTTATATATATCTGGCTTTTATGTTAAGGTTAGCTTGTAGATAATTCAAGTCTCCAATGGACCCACTGATTCAAGAACTTTCTATTTTACAAAAACATTTGAACCCATGTGAAAATGGATTAAATATTTAATCCTAAAATAATAAAGGCCTAGGATAAATGGTCCGTGTCAACAAAAAATTTGCCTGCGCCTATTGAGGTTTTCCAATAGCGATGTGTTGCTAGTCGAATAACTATTGAGAAACAGCGAAACTAAACTTTAGTTGCCGTCATATTTTTATTATTATTATTATTTGTTATATGTCAACTGCGGTTTACGTACTCTATAGACGTTAGCAGCCAGCCAGGATACCCGGGGGACCCGAGTCCATTAGCGGTGGTGCTGATTGTCTAAATGGCCTAGGCTGTCTAGACATAATTCGACCCGGAAATCTTAGCTGGCTACTATTATTATTATTATTATTATTTGTTATATGTCAACTGCTACTACTACCGTCTAAGAAATATATGAACCATAATATATAACTAGATTAGTAACTTGTAGAACAAGCGCTTCTGTTTTACGTAGTTTACGAGTTTACAAAATTTTACACAAACAAGTTCATATTATAATTATTTGTTATATATCAACTATGGTTCATGTATTCCTTAAACGTTAGCAGCCAGCCAAGATACCCGGAGGGGAGGGGGGGGGGCACAAGTCCATTGGTGTTAATGCTGATTGTCTAAACGGCCTAGATGGTCTAGACGGCATTTCCCCTCGAACCGGTTCATCAAAGGATCCCCCTAGGATGGGTGGGCGTTTGGTGACGTAGTGGTCCCAAGCTCTCTCCCGCGCGAGCCTGGCTGCCAGCCTCCTCTCAATGAAGGAGCGCTGCGACTCTCACAGGCTGCGGATAAGTCCTTATAGAACGTTAAGTCATGAGGCCATTTTTCAATCAGAATCTGTTATACCTGTTTATAATTCGCGCAGGGCAGCAATCAGAGTCTGTTGTGTTGATGTTAGGGTACTTCATATCTCACAACACTTGGTAGATCGGGTAAAGGTTAGCAGTAATCTCGCAGTCTTATATAATTGACCAGAGTTTCCAACTTTTCCGGCTATTCACAGAATTGTTAACACAAGTAATAAATCTGATTCTCATTGCTTTTCATGCACTTCCGCCACCGACGTGCAAAATTAGAATCATCCTATTAACCTTCGCCATTGTAAAAATGTATAACCAAAACGCCATAACATATAAGTGGTTTAGATTTTCAAGTAGATTGAAGCTTTAGAGCAGTATTTTATTATTATTATTATTTGTCAACTGTGGTTTATGTGCTCCTTAGACGTTAGCACCCACCCAGGATGTCCGGGGGACCTGAGTCCCTTATTGGTGGTGCTGATTGTCTAAACGGCCTAGGCGGTCTAGACAGCAGTATAAATCAACTATCAGTACAATTACTGTAGAGTTCACTACTATGTTCATCGTTCCAGACATAAGCTGACGAAATTAGCATGTGGTCCTTAGGATAATAATATTTATGAGATGTTATAACAGGGATCTGCAGTGTGAAGCTGAATAGCTTGCAGGCACAGGTGTTTAGCAATATTTTGAGTGAAGAGGAGAAAGGGAGACTTGTCTCCAGCTTGAAAAATTTAGAAGTCTGGGAGTTTTCCCTAATCCAACTTAACACTCCTCCTTTAGCTAATCAAACACTTGGCTAGTCAACACCTCTTCATCGCCACTATTCTACATCTCAACGTCCACACAAAGTACTTTAACCTGTGAATTCTTGTTTCACCTTAGGCTTCGTCAGTCCGTCAGCAAATTGGTGAGCTGACTCAATTTAGCCCGCCTCCTGATTCCTGGATTCAATTTTATTCAAGATAAATTTGAATTTTTGCTGAGTGCAATGCCTCGAGTTATAACTCCTGCGGCGTAAGTATGCTAACAATGATCTATTATCATCATAAATCACTGATATCAGCGGAAGACTAACACTTAACTCAACCAACACATTCCAAACATATTGCATTTCTCGCATGCAATAATACAGCGCCAACATCTAGGATTCCTTCGTACACGTCGTCTGAACATTAATTCTCTTGGATGTCCATTTTACTGGACCACCTGAAAAGAGAGCTATATGCCCTCTCACACTATTTCCTGATTCATATGCCGCATTGTGTGATGCGTCCGTATATGCTTCGCTAATAGAACTACCCGTGTATTCAATTCCTCTGTCTCGGGTACTCGCCACGTACTGTTTAATTCGTCTCAGCGCTTTGAGATGGTGATGGGACGGGTTTGCCCAATTATGGCTCACCCTCCTTAGCGTGTACTCAATGTCGACCCTTACCATTGAGGCTCGGTATCGGAAACAACCTACTATCTGTCGATAGTAATGGTGATATCCTTCACTCAAGCTTTGGTTTTTCGCTTCATTCACATCCACGTCATTCCAGTTTGAGTTCATCGGGTAGTTTCTGGGATTCACGTCACTCATCCCGAGTTTCCTGAGTAACTCATCCGTGTTGTGGAAGATGTGTTGGCTAGTGAGGATATACTTGGGTTACTGGCGTTTCCATAAGAAACGACCAGAACCAAGTAGAAATAACTCGAACATGCTAGAACATACTGGAAAATTCTAGAAGAACCGGCACGTGACATAATCATGTGACTTGGAATATTCGACAACTTGCTGGAAGATTCGAGAAGGCTAGCACGTGACTTGGTCACGTGTACTGGAGCTAACGAGAAGATTCCATAACTCTCCAGAATATTCTAGAGTGATCACACGCCTTGGTCATGTGGCAAACCAGTTGTACTAGAAGGTTCTTCAG